>VZTO01026103.1:0-24108 GCA_013400615.1 Syrrhaptes paradoxus
GAGGGCACCAAGGCTGTCACCAAATACACGAGCTCCAAGTAGCCAGACACCACTTCTCCAATGGACCATCAAACACCGGACCCTCTGCGCAAGCACAGATAGGCAGCCACAGTCCGGATAAACGTCACAGCTATTATCCACAGCAATTTACAGCCTCGGGATGGGCGTGAGAAGCTGGCTGGTGGAAGAGGAGATGGTGATCTGGATGTCGGCTGATTTTCGTGGTCTGTTCAGCACCTGCAATGGGTTTTGTGGGGCTGGTGGAGGAGGCCTCTGCTTTCACATCTCATCCAAAGGACTGACCGACTGCAGTATATCCAAACTCTCCTCTGTGCTTGGCAAACCTGCATGTTTGGCACTGGTGGGGGAGACTGGCAGCAGCAACACAGAGGCGCTGTCTCTGAAGTCTTCCTGTTTGGCTGCTTTCTCACAGTCATCCAAGACAGGCACTGAGGAGCCAGCGCTGGTGTCCTCTCCCTCATAGCCCAGATCCATCCTGGTGTACGGCAGCACAGCCCACCCCGTGCCAGCAGAAGTGGCATCGAGAGCTACTGGGTGCGGGCTGTAGAATAAAGTCTGTATTGATCCATCAGCTATCTGTGCTCGACAGCCTGTTTTGAAGAGCAGGCCTGGCAGGCCGGCGGATGGCCCGGGGTGCTACCAAGCGCTGTTCCTCCTCATTGCTCCCAATGGATGAGCCATCGAGCAGGCTGAGGGTGTGGGTGCTGGAGCTGGTCGCTGCCTCCCACCTTATGCCAAGGTGGATGGATGGACAAGGGGGGATGTTGGGGCTGGGTCACTACCTTCCCCATCTGCTGCTTTGCCTGCTTTAGAACTTGCCTTGATGTGCAAGACATTGCTAATTCTGCTGCTTTTCAGACACTTTTCCTTCCTCAATGCTGCCTGGGCGCTCCCTTCCCCTGTAAGCATGGGGGAGATGAGGTGGTGCCAAGGGGGTCCTGTCTCCTGTGGACACTGGGGTGGTGCAGGACAAACAGCACAGAGGTGTTGGGAGGGGACTGAGGAATTGGGAAGGTATCTGGAGCAGGAGCGGAGGTGGTTAGCACAGTGCAGGGGAGAGGCAGGCTCTCCACAGAGATTGCTGCAGGCAGCTCGCCTGGCCCTGCTTTCCCTGCTTTACTCACCAGTTAGAAAGCAAAAGCAAAAACTGGGACTGGGTGGATACATAGGGACACTTTCCTGCGTCTCGGTGATGTTTTAAACTACTTCAGATACTCCCCACATCTTCTCATACTCCACCGTAAGGTGAGCAATAATAAAATCCCAATAAAAGCCATAGAGATTAGTGGAGGAATGTCTTGGTTACAGGTTTATCTTGCCCAAACTGCTGGATAGCAGAAGAGCGTGTGTAGAACTGGTGTGAAGTTGCAGCTTCCTACTCAAAATACAGAATTAGCCAACATTAAAAAAAAAAATCTCTGGTAGGTAGTACCATTCAGATAAAAAATATTCATATCTAAAATAACTGCCTTCTGGAACTGTTTATGTAAATAAAAAGGGTGGCACAGACACGGGATTCAGAATCAAGTTCAGGTTCTCCCCAGACTCCAAGACCTTGCTTTTAATTGAAAGGTAACTTCATACCCTGAAATAGCAGCCTTTCAGTTCATCTCTCTCTTTCCCCTACATTTATCTCTATCTTTTCTCTGTACACTTTGAGAGTGACGGGGACCCTTGACAAATTTTTGTTGCTTTTGGAGCCCTAGGGTGCTGCAGCTCTAGAAGATTCGGTTATTTCTTGTTTTTATAGCAGTGTTGCAGTCATTTTCCAGTTGGTCTTTCCAGGTGCTCAACCAAGAGCACCTCAGAAACCAGAGAGCAGCGTGGGGTCCCACATGGTCTCTGTGCAAAGGCAAATGTCAATCTGCATACGGGGTCCTCCCATCCCCCTGCTGCAGCTTGAACACCCCACACCCCAAAAGGGGCTTTCCTCCCATGCTTCGCTCAGTGGTGGCACACAGCCACATTTCGTACCGTAGTGCCAGCAGGCGCTATCTTTCAGAATGAATGAAAGCTGTGTCCCCAGGCGTCAGTGCCCACAAGAAGCAGCTCCCAGCAGTGGTACCTGTACTCAGTAGCAGGGGTGACCTGGACCACGTGGCCAGGACACTTTGGAGGTGACAGCCTTGTGCTTCCTTTTGTTTTCGAATCAAATAGTCAAAGTCAGATACCAAACGTGAAAATATACCTGCAGTGGGTACTGTTATTGGCCGCCCTCCCACCAGAAATCAGACAGTGGATGATGCAGAACAGGAGGAGGAAGCTCCAGCACCGCCAGCCTCACCTCCCTATGAGCTGCAGGTCAGAATTCATCCACTCAGGAGTTCCTCCTGAAAGTAGGAATTGGAGTGGAATCAGTCCGCTCCAGTCCAAGCAGTGTGTGCGAGCCAGGACACATCTCCCAGGATTACCTGGCATGGCCTCTAAATTCTTACTCTTTCAAGCAGAGCAGAGACCTGTCTCTGCAGCCTGCAAGAGTTCAGGAAAATAAAATGAGACATCCGTCCGGGGTCTCCTGGGCAGGTCAGGGAGCTGGGGACAAGGCTGGGTGCTTGGACGAGAGCTGCTGGCCCCATGCACATACAGTAGTGGTCTCATTTTCTTCTGCCACTGTTGCCACTCTCCATTTTTGGAGATTGTTTCAGAGAGAGGAGAAATGGTGTTTTAATGCTATAAAAATACTTGAAGGCTTAAAAATTATTTTTATATTGTTTAAAGCCATGTGACTTAATACTGATCATCTCCATCCATTTATAGTTTAGGCTGCTGTTACACATATCATTTGCTCTTCACTCTCCCATTGTATCACTTTTTTACTTGCCCCTGACAATGTGGAGTGGGACTGAGGAACTGATCCAGGTTAAAATTAACCTTGGTTTGTTTTGGGTTTTGGTTTTTTTTTTTTTGCTTTTCTTGCAAGCTTCATTTTAACTTAGTTCTGGTGGCTGCTTTGATCTGTCACTGACATACAGACACTTGTGCCAGCCAAGGGAAGGGCTGATGCAGGAAAAGTGAGATTGCAGAGACTTGGAAAGGCAGAAGCTAGGACTGCCGCAGAAAGCAGTTGGGAAATTAATGGCCTTACTGTCAAAGGAGAAATGAAGAAAGGAAAACTGTGTCTCCTACAATGGTCCAGTTAGTGGAAAAGATGTCGCTTTTAACTACACTGCTCTAGGTGTTAACCTTGCGGTGTCCCGCAAGCCGTTTCTCTGACAGTCCTAATGCTGGAAATCGGGCACATCCCATTTCTGCAGATTCCAGAGGGCTCAGGTGTTACCTAAGGGAAAGGGGGCAGACTGGGAAAGGGACTCAGCTCCCATTCAGCCACCAAACCATAGCAGTTGGAGGGTCCTTATTCAGCAGGCAAGTAGCCTGCCCTTCCCACAGCTGCCTGCTACTGTGCAGGCACACACAGCAGTTTAACAGGAATTATTTTGGCTGTGATGAGCTAGGACTGAGCCTTGAAACTAGAGGCAATAGAAAATGGACTACAAGTTCAAGCATCGATTGCCCATGTAGTTAACTGAGGTGTGGCATATTCCACAGTTCCCTGGTAAGAGGATTTGCTGCAGAAAAGGGGTTCTGCACTTCAGGACTTGTGTTTTTAAAAAATATGTATTTTCAGCTCTGGAACTGATAAAACATTTTAAAAATGAAGATAATATACTGAGCCCCACTGTCCTTACCTGATTCCTACTGCAATCCCAGCAACATCTCTGGGACATTCTTGTGTTTCACTACTTAAAAAAAAAAATCAACTGCAGATTGAAAGTTGGAAAAGGAAGCTGAAAAAAAAAAAGTAATATAGCCCTGATATTAACTTCAGTAACCCCTTGGAGGTCACTGCACTGAGTGTTTTGTTTTCCTGTGCAATTTAAGAGATAAAATTAGCTGCTATGGACCTACTCCTGATTTTTCAGGCTGGTTCCCTAGAAGGGCACCTGCCCTTCACGACAGACCTCAACCTACAGAAGGACCAAGTGGCACAGAGGTTTGCTGCTGCTCAGGACAGACAGGTCTTTAGTCAAGCACAGGGAAATCAAGTAAGAACAAGTGTGGAGGATGCGTGCCTGTCCTGGACACTGCTGCATGTCCCAGGAGGGGATGCTGGAGCTGTGACCACTGAAGAGCCCTGGCCAGAGGAGCCACGTGGCTGTGTGCCCTTCTGCCCTGGCACCAGGCAGCCTCAAGTCATGGCCACCCCTGGAGTCAAGCTTGGCATGGCATCTGCACAGCCCTGAGCTTTTGTCCCATCATAGCATTTCCTGACAGTTTACATCCAGACCAAATTGTTTACAGGGAAAGGATGAATGTGAACTAAATCATAAAAGTCACTTGCTGCCAGAATTTTGAGAGTTCCTTGGGCCCAGCACCTGGGGAGCAATCTCTCGTGCTTACTCTCCATGCATGGTATCTAGTGGGTGTAGGTACACAGAGTTTTTCTGACAGTAAGTGTTAATATCAAGTATGATCTGTGTTACATTACTGCTGTTTTACGACCTATCTTACTGCTGATTACCTGTTTTCTGTTAAATGTATAAATAAAATGTAAATGCCAACCTGTTGAAAGTCAGGTGAGACCCAGCTGTCAGGATGTCTTTGCTTCTGCCGTATCATATCCCTGCCCCCCCCCAAGCCCTACCTTCCTCTTTCTCCATCATATTTCCCCCTGGCTTGGGGTGAGAGCAGCCACCCTTCCAGCAGCCCAGCTGGTCCTGCACAGGATCAGTCAAAAACCAGAGCAGCCCCACCACTGAGGGCATGTCCCTCCCGGGGTGTCACTCACCCACAACATCAGCGCTACATGAGCCTGTGTGTGTTTTAAAGCCCCTCTAGTAAGCTTGTCCCAGGCAGAGCCCAGCCTGCAACCTGTCCTTGCACACTCCTGCTGGGGGTGTGCACCACCTGGCACCCGTCCTTTAACCCCCAAGGGGCAACACTTGTGACTTGCACAGACTGAGCGCTGTGAGATTCTGTGGTTGGAAAAGCATATGGTACACATTGAGAATCACCCTTTGTCTGAGGTAACCGTTGCTGCCACTAGAAACATCTTTCCTTGGACTATGAGAAGTCTATAGGCAACAAAGATGGAATAAGATGGAGCATCTGAAAACCCCAGGAAGAAAAAGAGCTTCCTTTAAAGAATGATTGGTAAATACACTCAAGTGAAACACTTACCTGCTGGACATCAGCATCATACTGCACTCACTGGAGTGGGAAATGCACGTGCTGTGCTAGATGCTGTTTGCTAGAGAAATGAGCTAAGGCTTCAGATATGGCATATAACAGAAATCAGGGCTAAAAAGATTTAGAGTCTCTCTAAAGACAGACCCATAATCTTGACATAATTGTGGAAAAGCAGTATTTGAAGAAAAAAAACAACTTACAAGTAATTGATCTGAAGTATTTCTTTCCAAATAAATTGTGCTGCTTCTGATGTTGATTTCCATTCTGATATCCCTTTGCAGAGCAGCACCCCCACTGCACTTCCATAACAGAGCTGACACCTGAGCCTCGGGAAGACCCAAACCAGGTTACAAAAGTGAAGCATAACCTCTAGTCATGCTCCTTCAGGGTGCTGGAAGATAAATATATTTTTTCAGTTATTCAGTTAGTTGTTATTGACTAATTATTCAAAGACTATTAGTTGGACTCAGGTGTCATATGACAGGCTGTTGGCAGAACCAGATACAAGAACTCAGGAACATAAAAAGAAACTATGTGAAAAGGAGGTTTAAAATAAGTAAAGAGGGGGAGCACTTTGTGCAACAAGCAGTCCGCCTTTTGGGCCCTTTGCCAACGGGTATTGGAGATTACAGTTTGGTTCAAGAACAAATTAATGGAAGAGAAATCCACTGAGAGTTGCTAAACACGTATGAACTATGTTGAAAATTATTAGAGGCCAGGAGAATGGGAGAACAATGTTATTATATGTGTCTGCCCTATTCCTACAGTCTTCCTTGCCTGTTCTCTCATGGCCACTGCTGGAAACAAGATTTTGCATTGGATGCACCAAAGGGCTGACCCAGGTTGCGTACATAAATTCATGTAGTGTCTGCTGGGTACTACCCATAAACTGTGGAAGTTTCAGCCAGTTTTCTTAGGCCTCTGACACTCTGAAAAAGCATGAAAGCAAGGTTTTTATCTTCCTTTCTTGGGTGCCTCCTGCATTTGCCTTAGTGGTTTTATGTATTGTGTTAGCCTGGCTGACATGAAAGATGTAGAGATGTTTTGTTTCTAAAATAGTTAGAGTTAATAAACACAGATGGTGTGAGAAAGAGAGAGGAATGGAGCTTCTGCTTTCCCATGTAAAGGAAAGCTGTTCTCAAAAACGTTTCTCATTTTCTCCCTTGAAGCAGTCAATTTAAAAAAAAATTACACAGAATTTCCTGCCTTTTAATGTCCATAATGCTAATTCCCCCCCACAAAAAAAAAAGTCTCACAGAATTTCTTACAGAATTAATTCAGAAAAAAAATCTTGCAGGTTTAACTGTCTCCTAAAGACAGAAGAAGATTGTAATAATAGTAATAGAAATGGGAGGATAAGTGGGAAGCCTGTGATGACAGGGGCTGCTGGTAGATGGTTGCCTTCATTGAGACGGTACTTTGTTGGGATGAGTGTTTATCCCACAGCTACTTTCTTCTTTTGTCAAGGTAGTAAAAAGTCACATCCAAGTGCTGACTTTGGAGATGCAGCATCCTCCCATCTCTTCTCACAAACTACCTGCAGTGTCATGTCCATACGGTCACATCTGGGTGAACTCATGTTAAGCCCATCCTGCTCCCATACTGACTTGATTTCTGGCCCAAAATGCAGCTTTAAGTGGAAAACTCAGTGGGAAAGCAATATAAGAAAATACAAACTTATCCCCCCACCCCTTTTGCAGCTGGCATTATGGCAAGTGAATGCAGACACCTCTTGCCACAGCTGATCTCAGCTAACAAAAGCTGTCTCTGTGGGGTCCACCAGCAGCCCCTGGCCACTTGGCAGGAGAGAGCCAGGGCTCTTTTTAGCCCATATGATTCAGCACAAAGAAGTCTTTATAGCTCAGCAACAGGCATCTCGCGCCTCTTCTCATCACGCCTCTTCTCAAGTTTTAAATACAAGGGGACAAAAGTTCTTACAAACCCCTGATTCTGTCAAATCCCTGAACATATGCCTGTAATGCTGTTTCTGGCATTTAAGTATCTTTAAATGGAAAAGATAGAGCTCTTAGGAATCACGGGACACTGCATGCACCACCTGTCTTTCAGAGCCAGCCTCTTCCCTGGCATAAGCTAATCACCACTTGTGATACTCTGCATCTGTAGGGCACGATACAGAAGGACACTGAACAGCAGCAGCAAGTTCCATGCAAGCAGCTGCATGCCGTGAAGGATGAACAGGAGGTCCTCCATGCCAAACTGTATCACAGCAACCAAGAGCCCAGCCATATTTTAAGGTGATTAGAAGTGCATAGATTGCAAGAAGAATTTTAATAACAAAAGACTGAACAGATGCCAGTTTGCAAGCAGCGGGAGTGCTCTGCTTTATAGCAAAGTTACACTAGTTACAAAGGAACAGCAGGAGGAAGCATTATCCCACCCTGCCAGCTGCAGTGGGGCTTGCAGCATCCTCAGAAACAACCCATACCTGCTGGCTCTGGCAAGGAGCCTCTGCTAGGTAGAGGCAGAACAGAAATTCATGCAGTAAGTGCCCTGTTCACATGAATGAATAGTCATTTCAGACTGTTCAGAAAGGAATACTCCATTTTTAGGAAGATTTCCTTCTTTCTTTTTGTTTGTAATTTGCCCTTTGGATCATATTTTTCATGTTTTCTTCAGAATCCCAGGGCTTAGCCTGGCTGCGGATAACTTTAACACCCAGCTAAGCTACACACCTGCCAAGGCCCGAGAGGGCAACAGCTCTGGAAGTGACCTGGAAATATGTGAAGGCAACCTAAATACCTGCAGTTTTGCTCCTGGGCACAAAGATGCCAAAACATCTGTGCCTGTACAAGGCTGAACAACCTTGTAGTGATACTTAAGCCTGATGTTCTTCCAGTTTCTCTCTAGCAAGCTGCCTTAGGAAAAGCAAGAGCACGGAGCCACTGCTTGCTTAATCCTATACCTAAGAAAACAAAAATCCCAGCTTTCGTCCCATTCTCTGCTTGGATGATTGGGAAAGGGGGCTTGAAACAGGGCCATCAGCTATTAGGTGGAGCACAGAAATTGCTGGCTGTAGACACCTGCTTCCCAGCTCACAACCCTTAGCCCTACAATTACTCCTGTTCTAACCTGGGACATGCCTTTCTACCACCCCTGCTGAGCTTGTGCAACTATTTGGAAAAAAGAAATCAGGGAAAATACATGAAGGAAGAAACAAGTGTTTCTGAAGTAAGGAATAATAGGTCAGTACCCTAAAAACTGTTTGCTGTTATCCTTTAAATGCTTAATGGAAAAGGTGTAAGTGACTTGGAGCAGGAGTCCATCCCAGCGACTGCCATCTCCTCCAGGCTGAGCATCAGGCACACTTTTCACTTTCTAATATTTTTGGACAATTAGGGTTCAATTTAGGAAGTGGGCAAGGGTAAGGACTTCTTGGAAATTATGCACAGCATAATGCATTATGCACGTGTATGTTATGGAATAGATTATTGGCCACTTTGGGTCTCAATCCTGAACCTAAAATCAAATCCTGGGCTAGTAACTGGGGCTGTGTTCCCTCCCAGCTTCTCTGGTCTGCAGACTTTGGCAGCTGCATAAACATCACTTTTTATCAGCTTTCTTCTGATCACAAATCCAAAACACAGCATCTTGCTAGCTATTATGAAGAAAGTTATCTCTGTCTCAGCTGAACCCAGGACAGGAAGACATGTGGTTGAGCTGACATCTCTGAACACTTGTGGGATTTCATGGCACAGCACATGTCAGGTTGTGTTTTCCTGTGCAGGGTTGCTCTTCCCCTGTACTGCCATCTCCCTGGCTCTGTCACTGAGCACTCACAACTGAGCTTTAAGATAGGGATGTTCATTGCCTAAACCACATCAAGTGTTACATCTTGTGTGCCTTGCTAGAGGCCCGGTTGCTGTGCTCAGTAAGCTCCAGTGTGAGATCCTACTTAGATTCTCAGGTTATAATTAAGTGAAATTTCACTAAGAATTTAACTTATTTTTAGCAAGGTGGGAAAAGTCCTTTTTCATCTTCTGAAACTCAGTTCTCTCCTTCACGTCAGCCAGCTGGGACACCTCCACTAGGGTGCCAAGTCACAGGACCAAAGATGGCAGCACTTTGTCCTTACAGAAATGGGTGTGATATCATCTGGGTTTTGAACCCTGAGTTGAAACAGTGCCTGTGCTGTACTGACAAGCTGAGTCACTGAGACAGCCACAGGGCGAGAGGCCTTGGACATAGCAAATACACTCACCTGCAATCCCGTCCAAAGCCCTGACCCTGTAGGACAACACACACAGAGCTCCTTCCAGCAGCTCCTGCATGAGCTGGCTTAAACCTGCTGCTGACAGTTATTTTCATTCTTGTAGATAATCTGTGGGTATGGCAGAGCAGTATTTGGTACAAATCAGTTCATTGAAACTCAGCCAACTTGTGTCGGGACTGAAATAAAACTGAAAAGAATAAGTCATCCATCCCAATTATTTTATTTCAGCAGTGCTAAAATAATTCAAATGAGAGCAGGTCTCGACAGCAAAGAAAACAGCTTCTGTGCCAAAGAGCCTGCTCACAGGCACAGGGAAAGGCTGGCAGGACGGCAAGGGCACGGCGAGGCAGACCTCGCCAAGGGATGCTGCCAGGAAACAGAGGAGCAGAAGGCCAGTGCCTGTCCCTGGCTCCGCTGCCCTGCCCTGCCTCTTGCCAGTGCTTGGCAATCTGCTCAGTCTTCAGCAGGTCCCAGTGGTGCCCCTTTGATGAGGTACAGCCTACACATGCACTGGGCTCGTGGTGAGAGGCTGCTGCGACACCACCGTGTTGATAGTGGAAACTCTTTGGTCTGCTAGGTAAAGAAAATGCCTGGTTTCTAGGCAGAACGAGCCCATAGGGTGTTGTCCGTGACCTGTACTCCCATATTTCATGGTCCGCTACAGCAGCAGCCTGTAGGCAGGACCCAGCAGACGGGAGTGGTGACTGTTTCAGTTCACCACTAAAGCCAGAGAGATTGTGGGGCCAAACCCAGCCACCTCTAGCTTAGACTTTACAGATGCTCCTCTTTGATGGAGCAGTGACAATCCCAACATGTAGAGGAAGTTTTCAGACAGGACACAAGTGACTTCCTCCATTTTGTTTTCTGCAAGTCTCTAGTTGTTTCCAGACACGTGCATGGCATCCGTTGCTGCAGCCTGTGTAGTCAATATAAAATCGCGATGCCAATATCTGCTTATATCCTACCTTGTCCCCCACAGCGTTCTAGCTTCTCCAGCCAAGTGCTGGTTTTGTCAGGTCTCTGTTAGGCTCAAAATCCTTTCTGTAAAGTTTCCCCAAGCCTCCCCCTCTCTCTTCTGCTCCTCACTGCAGGTAGCTTTGGCCAGCTCCTCCCTACCAGGCAAGGAGATACCTTTTCCCTTTCTCTCTGAGCTCTTGTCTCCAGAAGTAGATTAAACTTGAAGAAATTAGATTTTTTATCTGTCTCAAAGCCCCTCGCCACAAAGCGCAGGTGAAAAGGTCTCAAAGGATCATCCATCATACTGCTGTGAGGGAGGAGGCTGAGCGCTTACAGTGCAGCTGAAAGGGGAGTTGCAGTCCCCACATGCTGGCAGCTGCAAAAACCCAGCACAGATAAAGTCACTGCACTTTTGCTTTCCCCTGCTCTGCCTGTATGACTAGTGTGTGTGCCAGTATTTCTCATCACTGGAGAGAAGAGCAATTTCCATACTGCAAGCCAGCTGACCTGCACTAGGATGAAGTGTCCTACACCCCAGATGTGCACATCTCTCTCATTTTACAATAGAGGGAGTCTGAAAACCTTCCCTGAAGACCAATATCTGAAATTAGGCAAGTTTACAGTAGGTAGGACATGGCAGAGGAGAACAGAGACCCACAAAGGGCCCACACAGCCCTTTATATCCCCCAGGATGTCACATCTCTGACCCTCCCACCAGCAGTTGTACCTAAGCTATTAACTGTTCATCGCATCAGGCTGCTGTGCTGAGAGATGATGAACAATGTCTGGTCCAGCTCAGCAAGTTGGAAGCTGGCACAGACATGTCCCCTCCACAGACCTGATGCTTGCCAGAGCTGGGGACGTACCCCAGCCAAAAGCCATTCCAGAGCTACAGATTTTCTGGGCTTCCCTTTGTCATCTTTGTATATTTTAAGGCAGAAGCTCTGTCTGAGACACCTCTCAGAAGGGTTCATCTGGAAGCAGCGTGCCAGGGGACTCAGGCTGTGCCCTCTTGGGCAGCAGAGAGCCCCTTGAGAAGATTGTGCCCATAGCTCTGCTCTTCATTGACCACTCAACTGTCAGGGCTGCCTTACATTCCCCACAGGAAACCTTTTCACCAAAGGGACAAACTCAGCACTTGTTTCTGAATACCACAGAGAGCAAGACAAATCCACCTGTGGGAAAAAAGAAAGAAAAAGAGTGTGCAAGTTTTGCAGGCAGCTTTCGCAGACACCTGACAACAGTCGCGCATCTCTGTTGTGCCTGCAGCCGCTGCCGGAACAGAAGTACTCTGCTTTTCCCAAATCTGTCCTGGAAGAGGTTGTCTCTCTGCTGCTCAGAGAGGGTGAGCACAGGCAAGAGCCTGCAAACAACATTGGACTTCAGGAGATTCAGCTTTACCTGCCTGTGGCATAGTGTTGGTACCAAAAGGGAATCCCTAAGCCGCCTGGCTGTGCTTCTCTTGCACTGAGCCCTGCAGGAGAAGCACCAAGCTCAACAAATGCAGCCCACTGCTTCTCAGGGACTAGCACCAGCGATCGTGAAATGGCCTGTGCCACCCCCTTTCTTCTTCTGTCTGGAAATAAAACAGGAAAATTATCCCTCCTCTCACCCTGCCTCACACAAGAAAAGGGATAAGGAAAGCACAGATCCCTGTAGCGTATCAAGGGAAGTTAAATATTGCCACAGACTGACCAAACAATGTATTCAGCCATCCCCACTATTTCTTAAAGTGTTTCTTTTGCCTAACAGCACTGGTCAAACCCATGGGGCTAAAGTGGGCATACTCCCATGGGCATATTCTGCAGCAGAGTTTTTATGTCATTGAATTGGCTGTGTTAGCTTCACCCAGCCTCACCATTTTGAAGGCAGGAGTGCAGGTTCTCTCCTCTACTGATGTCTTAGAGATGCCCTAAAGCAGACAAATCTGTCCACTTGCACAGAGGGAACAAGATTACGGATGGTTATTTGAAGCCTGTGATGCTGAAGGGCTTACTCCCAATTGCACCAGGATGGCAGAGCCAGAAGACAGCTCCATCTGAGTTTGGCTTCCCTGAGCTAGCATAGCATGGTGCTTTCCTCAGGCAGCAGAGCAGGCTGTGTTCCTTCTGTGTTTATACTCAAGAGATCTGGGTTCTTTTTATTTTTCTTGCAAGTCATATCCTGTACTTTGCAACTTATTTCTTAAGGTACTTGTGGGAACAGAATCTGACATGCTGCATCTCTTCCTAGAACTAACATGATAGTACTAGAGTGGGAGTTTGGGGGATTAGTAGCACTTAATTACACAGTTCCTTGAGTAGTATGAATCTTCCTTGTATGCAGGTTGGAAGAGTCACAAGCTAATGACAAATATTTGTTCTCTTTAATTATGTGTAGCAAGGGAGGACAGCCCAGCTCCCTCAGCTTTCCTCCTCCATCATTCTGACAGCTTCAACACCACCTGCTCTTAGAGCAAAGTGGATACAGAAATAAAATCCACACTGATTTTTGGACCAGGAATCACAGGCTTGTAATGTGACAGCATGCACTTATTTATAAATACCAGTAAGGAACTTGGGCACACCTAAGACATCACTGACCTTCCTGATCATAGAATCATAGAATCATTTAGGTTGGAAAAGACCCTTAAGATCACCAAGTCCAACCATTAACCTAACACTGCCAAGTCCACTGCACCACTTCTACACATCTTTTAAATATCTCCAGGGATGGTCACTCAATCACTTCCCTGGGCAGCCTGTTCCAATGCTTGACAACCCCTTCAGTGAAGAAATTTTTTCCTACTATCCAATCTAAGGCAACTTGAGGTAATTTCTTCTTATCCTATCCTTTGTTACTTGGGAGAAGAGACCGACATCCACCTTGGTACAACCTCCTTTCAGGTTGCTGTAGGCAGTGATAAGGTCTCTCCTCAGCCTCCTTTTCTCCAGGCTAAACAACCCCAGTTCCCTCAGCTACTCCTCAGAGGACTTGTTGTCTAGACCCTTCACCAGCTTTGTTGCTCTTCTCTGGACACACTCCAGCACCTCAATGACTTTCTTATAGTGAGGGGCCCAAAACTGAACACAGTATTCAAGGTGCAGCCTCACCAGTTCTGAGTACAGGGGGACAGTCACTTCCCTAGTCCTGATGGCCACACTATTTCTGATACAAGCCAAGATGCTATTGGCCTTCTTGGCGACCTGGACATGCTGCTGGCTCCTGTTCAGCCAGTTGTCGACAAACACCCCCAGGTCCTTTTCTGCCAGGCAGCTTTCCAGCCACTCTTCCCCAAGCCTGTAGCGTTGCAGGGGGTTGTTGTGACATGAATCACAGAATCACAGTTGACCTCCGTTGACCTGCTGCAATGTGAATAATCATAGGCACAGCTGATGTATAAGGTCAAGAAAAGATTTGTCTTTGAAAGGTCTGGATTGACTCTGTTCCTGTACAGAGAATAAAAGATACACAAAAGTTTTGTCCTCAGTAGCCTTATAACTTAGATTTGTTTATGTCTCTCCTCCTTATAAGTAACTCCTGAAAACTCATGAAAACACCATGAATATAGTATAGATACTGTTGTGTATATTTAGTATTTAATATCTTTGAGTTTTGATGCTAGGATCTGGCCCTTTTTTTATTACTTTTTTTTCATAAGGCCATATTTTTAAAAAAAATGTAATTTAGAAAACTCTTAATAGGCAAATTGTTACATTTTCCTATGAAAAAGAAAAGGCTCCTTCTAAAGAGCTTCACTGAACGCTCTTTGAGAGAGCTAACACTTACTCCACTATTTTTATCATTGTCTTTTAAAAGGTAGAGCAACTCTACCATGATTAATTTTTCATGCGTTGGGTGGGAAGGGATAATTAGAGTGTGCTTCATACCGATTGTCTGAAACTTCTTTCTAATTGACTAATTGACTACAGAGCTAATGAGATTCAAAATTAATTTTTATATTTGAATTTGGCCAGACCTATTTTAATAACCATGAAGACAGATTGGCCAAAAGCTTTCATTTTATGTCAATCAGACAGGTATTTTGGAAATACTGTTATATTAACGCCTGTGTAGCTATTTTGCAATGGCTTTTGCCTCTACCTGGTGGCTGGAAGATGAATTGCATGATTCCTAGTTTTTCTTTGACGAGAGGTAGGCAATCTTTTGTGATAAGAATATATATAGAAACACGAAAAACACTCTGAGCTATCGCTATCTAGGGACTCTTTTTTTTTCCTATTCCACAGTCGAGTGAAGAAACTATTGGAAAAGATTGGTGGTGTGGATATGTGAATAAATAGGATATATTCATCACAGTTAGCGTCAGCAGTCATGACTCACATCTCTGTAAGAGTTCTTTGAAAGCATCGACAAGTGAGTGTCAACAGATACAGTCAACTTGATTTTCAAAAGGCATTGGGGAAATCCTTCAACAACAGCTTATAAAGTAGCTTGTGTGGATTAAGTGGGAGTGTCTTAATGTGAGCAAGCAATTGGTAAAAACCAGGAATACACAAGCAATATTCACAGGGAAGGGGAGTCCCAGCTGGAGTCCTACCCTGACCTGTGCTGTGGCTGCTCTGAGCAACTGATTCCTAAAAATTCTGCAGGAGGTGGAGAATAATAGACCTTCAGGGATAATGGGTAAAATCAGTCAACTGTATGCAGCTGTCTAAAGTAATAAGGATGAAAGTTACTTCAGTGGTTGTAAAAGGGTTTCAGAACTCACAGAAACTGGACAGTAAAATAGCAGATGAAATTTTCAGATAAAAGGTAGGTAAGTTTAAGTGAAGCCTATTAGCAAACCCAATTCAAACTTACAACATACGAAGATAAAACCTGAACTAGCTGTTGCAAATCAAAGCATGATGTTCAGTTCTAGCCCCCATCTCAACGCAAATACAATAGGAAAAAAAAAAAAAGTTACAGAAAAAATTACAGCCTTTAACCCTGAAAATAATGGAGGGTGACTGTGATGGCTTCTCGTTAAGTCCTGAGCGGTATGAAGAAAGGGAGCAGAGGGCACTGTCTGAGGGTGTCTGAGACCCTGAGCAGGTGGCAGACTTTTATTTATCACCCATGTCCAATACCTCATACATTTGAGAAAAAAAACCGAAAGGCTACTAAGCATTTGCTGGAGAACATCTCATCTCCCACTAGATTACATTTCAAACCTCAGTAAGAGCTGCTTATCTACAGTGTCCATGATAGGAATGGAGAAAGAGAGCCAGAAAAGCCTCAACTAAATGTGAAAGAGAGATAAAATCTCCATTATTAAGTCCGTAGTGTGCAACAAGTGCTACACTGAGAAACTGCAACATAGTCCCATAATATGTGTACTTAAGAAGGCTGTATAGCATGCACAGGTCGCCTTAATTCTGGCATACTCTTGACGGCTTGACTTTCCAAAGGCAGTAATGTTCATTTAATTTGGTTTGTGTTTAGTTTTGTGTTAATAATTAATAGGAGTGATTTATGAAATCAGCAACACTTTACATTTTTACTCATTTTGAGATTACTTTCCTTTATCAGGCCTGCTGTGGCCCAAGCTGCCTTCTCTGTTCCTCTAAGTGCAGGCAAAGCCAGCACTGGACACAGCACTGACCTGTTGGAGGGTCCTGTCTGCCTGCATCCTTCAGTCAGACTGTGTCTCAGGGCAGTCAGCGCTCCTGCAGTGATGAAACCCTGATCGTGGTCCATGGTGAGCACTGGTGCTCAGTGGGCTCAGCCTGAGAGATGCTGAGCACCCACTGCCATGGTCAGCCTTTGAAGCACCAAGAGAAAGAAAATGGGTTTGTGTGACAGCTACCCTGATGGGTGACAGATAAACTCTTGTAACGACAGTGCTAATAGCAACCATACAGTGGCACTCCAGCCCAAGCAAGGACGCTGGGCTCAGACCTGCCAGCAGACGTCAGCTATGATTATCACATCCCTGCATCTCACACTTAGCAAAACTGTCAGCAGATAGATCAGCAATCTAAATGAACACCACTGGTGACGCTTGCCAGGGAAGTCCACCCAGTGCTGTGTGTTCGACGTGCCAGCTGCTTCAGACTGAGCGCTGCAGCACTGCAAGCTTGTGCCCCAAAGCAGTTCCAGTTGCTGGGATTCAGATTTCGAGAGAGAGGCAAAACCACAGAAAATGCTTGATTTGAGCCACATCTTTTGGATCACCCCTCCGTCACAGAAAACCTCTCTGTCTGCACCCAGGTGGTGAAGTGCAGGGACAGGGCAGATACTGGGCAGTTGTTCTGACACTGCCAGGTTTCACTGTCTCAGTGTTGCAGGAGGACGGGCCTGCTTGGCACAGGCTGGCTACAAACTGCTGACAACCCTCCCAAGAAGATCAGTACCAGGTTGGGAGCCTGCCAAGCTGTGAGATGACTGCCATCTTCCAGTTTGCAGACACTTTCTGCTTCAGTATTGTATCTCAATAAGTCTTAAGAGAAACTGGTCTCAGACAGGGCCAGAAGAGAGGGAATGGTAACCAGTGACCCATCCTGGCAGTCTCATCCTTCTCTTCTGCTCTGCCTCAGCAATTCACCTAGCTTCACCTTTCTTGCCCTGTTTTATCCTGCCCATGTCCACTGTTCACTGCCCTGTTTTGAATCACAGAGTCACAGAATGGTTGATGTTGGAAGGCACTTCCGGAGGTCATCTGGCCCAAACCCCTGCTCGAGCAGGGCCACCTAGCCCCAGTGGCTCAGGCCCAAGTCCAGGCTTCTTTTGAACATCTCTAAGGACGGAGACTGCACAACCTCCCTGTGCCAGTGCTCAGTCACCCTCACAGGGAAAGGTGTCTCCTCATGTTCGAGGGAATCTTCTGTGTTTCAGTTTGTGCCCATTGCCTCTGGTCCTGTCACTGGGCACCACTGAGAAGAGCCCGGCTCCATCCTCTCCTCACCCTCCCTTCAGGTATTTACAGACATTGATGAGATCCCCCTGAGCCTTCCCTTCTCCAGGCTGAACAGTCCCAGCTCTCTCAGCCTGTCCTCACAGGAAAGATGTTCCAGTCCCTTCATCATATTCACCCCCTTCGTTGGACTCTCTCCAGTATGTCCATGTCCCTCTTGTACTGGGGAGCCCAGAACTGGACCCAGCACTCCAGCTGTGGCCTCCTCAGTGCTGAGCGGAGCGGAAGGATCACCTCCTTGACCTGCTGGCAATACTTCACCTAATGCAGCCCAGCCACCAACCAGCTTTGCAGTGAGGGCACGTCGCTGGCTCAGGAGGCCTGGCCCTGACCCAGGCCCTGTGCGCAATAGGCCAAATTCTGCTTTCAGCTATTCCCGTGATTTAAGAGGATTTTCTGGATCAAGCTGAGTTTAGTTCTTTTAGGTAGGTCAGTATAACAGGGCAGGTAGAAAAGCAGACATTTTGCTCTGAACTCATGACAGACACATTCAGTATCACAGTTTGGCTGAAAAGACTTGCGTAATCTCATCAAAACCAAAACATTGTTCACCAGAAGTAACAAGGAAAATGAGGCAAAGAAACACTCTGCAAAGTAAAGACCAGAAAACCTGACAGATAGCACATCTGTCCTCTGCATGGTACTGGGAGAAAAATGCTGCAGAGCTCACCCGAGAAGAGGGGTTACACTGGACAAACTCGAAGGGCCACCAAGTTCCTACCTAATAGATTAGCAAGGCTGATCCCTTCTGTATTTTAGAAAAATGCTGCCTTAGGGGTGAGCAACCCATCTGATTAAAGCAAGGCCTTTCCAAGAGAGCCATATAGCTGTACAACAGATGGGGATCATGGGTCAGGACAGGGAGAAATCTTGGTTGTATTAGTGTAAGACACAGGTACAGGGCTATACGCCTTCAACAGCCCTACTGTTCCCAGATGGTCTGGCACCTGCAGGGTATATGCAGCATGTAGCTGGGTGAGAAAGCAAAAGGAGAATAGCAGAATTCCCTCTTCCAAACAAAAAGAACATAGGCTTCCCTTCATCCCCTTTCTCAAGAAGGAATTCATTAAGTGCCCAGGGGTACCCACCCATGAGAAGTCCAGCATCCCAGCATTATGCCCTGCAACTAACCCAGGACTCTTCTCTGACCCTTGCTCTGCTGACAGCATGGCTTGCTGGTTAAAATTTTCAGAATAAGCCAATTTTGACAACCCTTTTCATCAGTGACAGTGGCAGCTGTGGGAATATTTTTAGTTCCAAGTCTCTCAGCCTCCTCATAGTTCAGAAAATATTTCTCTTTTTTGCACTGTGGGTGGAACTGGAGATTAGTGCTTTCTATGTTACAGTGATGCTCCCTGGATGAGTAGCAGAGACAATGGTGGGAAGTCCCAAAGCTTCTCCCATCCAAAGCCCAAGGGCACCCTGCATTTTCCTAATGTGACATGGCAGAAGCTGCACCTAATTGTAGACAGCAGCTACAGGTGATGCTGCACACCCCAGTAGGAACGGCTAGAGGTATACTCAGAGGATTTTTTTCACCTGAAAATGTATTTTGTGCCCCTGAGGGCAAAGAAATCATCAAGACAGCATTTATAGCTGTAGGTCAGGTCTGGAGAAGCAGGCAGGGTGCTTATGGTGCTGTTTCGGCTCTGCAGAGCCCGATGCTGCTCATCCGGGAACTGTTGCTGTGGCAAGACCATCAGTGGGATTTGAAACCAAAGCCACTTCATGAGAAACCATCTTGTGTGACTCTTGTTTCTCTGAGGACTGTGGGACGCTCATCTGTCGGTGTAAGGAAAAACGTCTTGGCAGCAGCAGTAGGAATGGAGTACAAGCCTGACAGCCTAATGACCTTCCTGCTCCTTGGCCTGTGTAACTGGTGATTATTTTTATCCTCTTTCCTGACAACAGTTTCCAGGGTGGAATATCTGAAGATAAGGTTGTTTTGGGGAGTGTCAGGCAGAATAAGAAATTACCTCTGGTTGTACCTGAGCAAGAAAGCAGGTCCCCTTGTTTGCACATGGCTCCTGCTCCCACAGCCGCTGCAGTGCTGCCGGTGAGGCTGTGGCATGCAGAGGGGCTCCAGTCACTGCAAATAGGCTTGACCAATTTTACTTAAAAGCAGAATTTGGACCGTTTCCCAGATTATAATTACCTATATATACATATAATGATAATTATGCTACCTAACAGAGGCCTCAGAGAACAAAGCTGACAAGTGATGACAACTAAATTCATTAAGACGGCAAATGCTCTTCCTCTGTTTTATGAAACAATATTGAGTGATCCCTGAAGAAATTCAGCAACCAGAGACATGCTCTGGTAATAAGTAAGCACTGAGCCCAGTGAAGGCTGGTGGAGAGGCAGGACAACCGATTCCACCAGGAAGAGCCTTGGTGCTACATAGGTAATAGAGGAGCAGCAAAGTGGACAGACAGAACACTGGACTTTGACAATATCATATGTTTCATCCATGTGAAGGGAAACTTAGCTTTTCACTTAATTTATACCAGGAAATATGTCAGGACAGTGGCTGTTCTTTCGCACAGAGGCCAAATGGTATGGCATGGCTTGCACCCAGAGAAAAGCTCTTTTGCTTCTCCTGACACACAAAGAGTAACCATGTCCAAATTTCTCACTGGGCATAGTCCCAGGGCTGTGCTAAGCCCAGCCTGGCATGGGCTGGCCGAGAGGGTGACTTGGCATGAGGCAAAGCTCAGCCTGAGAATGTGGCAGTAATGCAACACACCCGTTGTGCACCAGCACTGGAGCCTGACCCCTCTGTGGGGTCTGCAGGAGGACGTGGTGCCTCTGTGTACCCATCCCAGAGCCAGAGCAGTCCTACAATGGGACCTCTTGCAGCCTTACTGATGCTTTTTAAAGCAATTTGGTGTAATGGCTTTTCAAACACTTTCTATTTTTTCACATTCAGAGCTGCCAAGCCCCAGGGATGATAGCAAACACTCAGAAATATGTGACAAAATGCACCTACAGGGAAAAACTGACCGTTCCTCCGCTTCCCAGGAAAGATGAAAAGTGATGGTGGTGCATGGTCTGCTTCCAAACCAGGACTAGAAACCAAGACTGTATCTTCCCATTGAACCAGTGAAATAACACTAAGAAAGGGCAGGAAATAATTGTAGCCATAATACTTCATCTGCAAAAAATACATCGATAAAGAGATGCTGAACACCCACATCACCTTCTCAATCTTTTTGCTGAGACAGCCACAAAGCCTCTAACTCCGCTGTTATCCGAGCAACCTGTTACGCTGACTTCATATTCCCACATTAAGCATTTTAGATGATGTTTTTATTTTTCCAACAGGTCAACTAATCCCCCACCTGCAAGTGTTTCATTACAGCTGTGTGCTTCCTCCCCTAAGAGTAATACCTTGTCTTTGAATGTAATTGAGTTTATAAAAAGAAACAGTTTAGACCAAAGTCATGGTGTCCTTGCTTTCATTCCACCTTCATGCCCATCCACCAGAAGACCTTTGGATACTCTTTTACTAGCAGTTGAAAGAATTTCCCTCAGTGGAAATTCTGTGCAAAGGTTGCTCTGTCCATGGAGCCCACAGCAAGCTCATGGAAAACAGGCTACAAAGCCCCACAGCCAGGAAAGAGCTGAACAGAAAGGTGACTGTGTGTAGATATTACCAAAATAGCTGGCATTGTTTAATCTAATGACATCAAATCTAACCAGCTTCTGGAGGAGTGAAGTAGAATCTCATGGTGCTGAGCGAGTGGGCAATAAAATGGCAGATGATGCTCGGTGCTGATAAGCACAAATAATGGAGATTGGAGGAAAAAACCTAATCCTGTCTCTATGTAAACCATAAAAAGTTCAGAAAATACTAGTTCACTCCAGAAAAAAATACTTCGGAGGCATTAAAGTCCCTGGAAATCAATGTTTCAATGCTAAATTGGTGTCAAAAGAGTAGAGAGAGCTTAAAGAATTACTAGGGGAGAAACTGGAGCAGGCTGAAGCATAAGGACATGTTACAGACATCCAGGTGTAGTCACCAAGGAGCAGTGACTGACAGTGGCACAAGAACATCATCCCCATACTCCCATATAAATGCAGAGCATGCCTATGCAGCGAGCACGCTGTGCAGTCTTGCAGAAGGCAGGAACTTCACAGCCAGAAACGTCTCCATTGGTACCTGAACCCTACTACTCAATCTACTACTTTTATGTGTCATCTCCTTGCTCCTCGTGTTTTTGTACCACCCCCAATAACTGCTCCTCGGTGACTACACCTGGATGTTTGCAATGTGTTCTTAGACTCCAGCCCGCTCCAGTCCCTAACCTGTCTCTTAGCCAAACTAGACATGTCTATCTTTTGCATTCTTTTCTTATTAATTAGTCCCCTAATACCCTGATTAAATAACAGAAGCCAGCAAAGCAAGGAAATCTGGCCTGCTGCACCTTTAAGTTGATGGGTTGGCAGCAAACTTTCAGCAACCTCACCTGAACTTCTTGGGCAAAGCCATGAGAGCTGATTTTTTTTAATCTGTTTGTACAACGTAGGGTGAGACCCTGTGAGAGAGAAAGGGCAAGTCCCACAAAGCAAACTGTAATTTCCAAGGGTTTGTTTTTCACTCTGTTAATGTCTAGGAGAGATCTGAAAAGTAAAGAAAATCACATTAATCTACAGGTCTGGGGTTTCTACTCTTCTTACCTGAACTGGAGCATTAGTCTCAGGTTCTATATACTTGTTCGATACAGAATTAATTACAGAACTTGTTAGGTTTGTAGGACTACATTTCCAATGCATTAGCTTCTGCATCGATTTTCCCATAAATAAAAGTTGAGCCATATTCAGCTTTTATTTGCTTTTGGCCACCATGCAATTTTGGGGCATGAAATTTGTTCTTCTATTCCTTTATTTGTCTATTTGCATGTTGCAACTAGTGGGGCCTTTAGCTAATGTAAGCGAGGAGGGGAAAAAAAAACCACCCAAACCAATTTAGAGCGAGGAAATTCACAGGCAGTATTTGAGAAGGGTGGAGCTGAGCTCCTTAGGGTAAATTATAAATGTATGGTATTAAATCTGAGGAAATAAAGAAGTTCCA
Organism: Syrrhaptes paradoxus; assembly: GCA_013400615.1. Classification (NCBI taxonomy): domain Eukaryota; kingdom Metazoa; phylum Chordata; class Aves; order Pterocliformes; family Pteroclidae; genus Syrrhaptes; species Syrrhaptes paradoxus. The sequence continues at coordinate 22,372 of VZTO01026103.1, forward strand.
ACATCAAATCACTGCTCTCTCCACCAGGGATTTTAAAAGAAGCAACGGTATGATTGGCTACAACAAACTCACTGTCTGAGAGCTCTAAATTGTTTCTCCTTGTACTACAAAAGAGAAGCTACATACAGCCAAGAAGCCTTGAACATCATTCCTGCAATAAGGATCCCAGCGTTTTGGAATCCGTTCTTGGCTTTAAGAATAACAAATGTTAGCAACAAAAGTATTTTCTGAAACATTTCCAAACCCGCATGGTTCCTGCAATAGGTGAAGGTTCAAGTTTCACCTTACAGAGCTGAAGTAATTATTCTGTTCTTAAAATAAACTCAGACAAAATGTGAAAAAAGTAACAAATTGAGCTCATTTGGGCTTTCTTGGGTTGGGCGTGGGACACATTCATACAGGGATTGGAAGTCTAAGCGCCTGTTCGCAGAATAACTTGTTATAATGTTTTCTTTGTGTAGTGATCAGAGACATTGTCTAAAATCCTGGTTTTATCGGAGTTAAACTCACTGGAGTGACACTGGGACTCGGCTCCAGTCCTCAGACCAGTCTGCACACAGGTCTCGGGGCGGGTGCTTTGGGCAGGTGCGAGTCAGCCAGTAGCAGCCCAGGGCTCCCTTCTGCCTCCTGTCAGGGAGGGGGAAACACGTCAGAGCAATGTTCACCTTCAAAATTGAGGAATTCCTCTTAACTTGCCCCTCTCTTTTTTTATTAGACTTTGAGGTCACAGAAGACTTGTCTCTGCTGATGTGCAGTCCCGGACAACAAAGAGACCCTGAGGGTAGCATGTAACAGCAACTCACACAGGCAGCCTAAAAACTAGCAAGTTATTTGTTTGGGCGTTTTTTTGTGACTAATATGTTGTCAGTTTATTTGAAATAATGGATAATAAATGCTCCAGAACCCAGATTTGTTCACTTCCAATGTATGGCACAAACCCTCTAGTTTCTTTCCAGGTGCTGGAAGATTAGAAGGCTGAAGAATAATGTGTGGTTAAAGGCTGTTTTATTGCTGCCTGTTGTGGTTCCTCAGATTATTTTCTCAAAGTGTTACTTTAGCAGGAATAGATCATGGGTGCATTTGTGAGGTAAATAAATGCAGTTATGAATATGTGTTATATGTATCAATTTATGTTAACACTATGTATATAGAGATCCCATACAAGATATAGCTTGTGCTGCATGGATGCCTAAATTTGAGGATAATTTTTATTCTTGTTCATAACCTACCCACAAGCAAGAATTTAGAAGATAAAACCACTGGTTGGTAGGGTGGGGAACACACTGAGTATTACTTTTTGCAATATATTTAACAAATCCCATGACAAAAAGCTTTTCACTACTCTTATTCTTAAAAAAAAAAAAAAAAAAAGGCAAACTGTTTGTAACACGGTATTACTGACCAGGGATCTTTAAGCCTTTCCTTAAAGTATGGCTGGGCTGAGATGAGAAAAGCTCCCTCTCCTTCCAGAGAACCACCTCCTCCATGGGGATGGATATTGCACTGAATCACTTCATTCCCAACCCTAAAAAATGTTATTGGACCTAGATGCAGGCAACCCCAGCTCTGCATTCCTCTTGGCTACAGATCTCACAACAGAGTTCCAGTTAAGGAAGCAAGTCTCTTCGCTAGTCTTGTAAACTTCATGCTTTAAGAAAATCCCTTGAAGTTTAATTATATCTTTTCAGACCTGAGCACTGAAGGGAGTTCAGTAACAATGCTATCCTCTTTTCTTTT
>VZTO01026103.1:27166-205257 GCA_013400615.1 Syrrhaptes paradoxus
GAGCCCCGCGGAGCCGCCGCCCGCTGCGCCCCGCCGGCGGGGGAGGAGGGCGGCGGGCGGCGGGGAGCGCGGCGGGCGAGGAGTCCCAATAGCCCCCCGCAGTTCCAGCTGCCCAGCTACCAGGTGTCCATCCCCGAGAACGAGCCGGCCGGCACGGCGGTCATCGTGCTGCGGGCGCAGGACCCTGACGAGGGGGAAGCCGGGCGGCTGGCGTACTCCATGGAGGCACTCTTCGACGAGCGATCCAACGACTACTTCTCCATCGACGCCGAGACGGGCAGTGTGGTCACTGCCCGCAGCCTCGACCGGGAGACGAAGGACACCCATGTGCTGAAGGTGACTGCCTCCGACCACGGCTCCCCGCGCCGGCGTTCGGCTACCACCTATCTGACAGTGACCGTGAGTGACACCAATGACCATGAGCCGGTGTTTGAGCAGCCCGAGTACCGGGAGAGCATCCGGGAGAACTTGGAGGTGGGCTATGAGGTGCTGACCATCCGCGCCACCGATGGTGATGCCCCGGCCAACGCCAACATGCTTTACCGCCTGCTGGAGCCAGGAGCTGGTGATGGGGTCTTTGAGATTGACCCACGTTCTGGGGTTGTGAGGACCCGAGCCCCGGTGGACCGTGAGGAGGTGTCCGAGTACCACCTGGTGGTCGAAGCCAATGACCAGGGCAAGGATCCAGGACCACGCAGTGCCACAGCTATGGTGCACATCACTGTAGAGGATGAGAATGACAACTACCCTCAGTTCAGTGAGAAGCGCTACCTGGTCCAGGTGCCAGAGGATGCCCCGGTGAATAGCCAGATCCTGCAGGTGCAGGCCACCGATCGGGACCGGGGCAGCAATGCCCAGGTGCACTACAGCATTGTGAGTGGCAACCTGAAAGGCCAGTTCTATATCCATTCTTTCTCCGGCGCCATTGATCTGATCAATCCTCTGGATTATGAGACTATTCGTGAGTACACACTCCGCATCAAAGCCCAGGATGGGGGCAGGCCTCCCTTGATCAACTCCAGTGGCATGGTGTCAGTCCAGGTCGTGGATGTGAATGACAATGCCCCCATCTTTGTGAGCACTCCCTTCCAGGCCACTGTGCTAGAGAACGTTCCTCTGGGCTACTCAGTGCTGCACATCCAGGCTGTGGATGCTGATTCTGGGGAGAACGCCCGCCTGGAGTACAAACTCATAGAGATGGCACCGTCCACCAGAGATGCCCCTGTGGCAGGTGACTCTGGGTTCCCTTTTCAGATCAACAACAGCACAGGTTGGATCACGGTGGCTGCTGAGCTGGACCGAGAGACTGTGGAGAATTATCACTTTGGGGTGGAGGCCAGGGACCATGGCGTGCCAGTCATGACTTCCTCAGCCAGTGTGTCCATCACTGTCCTGGATGTGAATGACAACAACCCCACCTTCACAGAGAAGGTGTATCACCTCAGACTGAACGAGGACGCTGCTGTGGGCAGCAGTGTCCTGACCCTGACAGCAGTGGACAAGGACGTTAACAGCGTGGTGACTTACCAGATCACCAGTGGCAACACCAGGAACCGTTTTGCCATCACTAGTCAGAGCGGAGGGGGACTGATCACACTGGCCTTGCCCCTGGATTACAAGCAGGAAAGGCAGTATGTGCTGACAGTCACTGCCTCTGACGGCACTCGCTTTGACACCGTTCAGGTCTTCATCAACATCACGGATGCCAACACACACCGTCCAGTCTTCCAGAGCTCCCACTACACAGTGAGCGTCAGTGAGGACAAGCCCATTGGCACCTCTATTGTCACCATCAGTGCTACCGATGAAGACACAGGAGAGAATGCGAGAATCACTTACATTTTGGACGATAACATTCCCCAGTTCCGCATTGACCCTGATACAGGCACCATCACTACCCTGATGGAGCTGGACTATGAGGACCAGGCTTCCTACACATTGGCCATTACAGCCCACGACAACGGCATCCCCCAGAAATCGGACACCACCTATGTTGAGATCCTCATCCTGGATGCCAATGACAATGCGCCCCGCTTCCTGCGTGACCGCTACCAGGGCTCAGTTTTCGAGGATGTGCCCCTGTCCACCAGTGTCCTGCAGCTGTCTGCTACTGACCGTGACTCAGGCCTTAATGGCCGTCTCCTCTACACGTTCCAAGGTGGTGATGATGGAGATGGAGACTTCTACATTGAACCCACTTCTGGAGTGATACGCACACTGCGGAAGCTGGACCGTGAGAATGTGGCTGTGTACAGCCTGCGGGCCTTTGCTGTGGACAGGGGCAGCCCACCGCTGAAAGCCTCTGTGGATATCCAAGTGACTGTGCTGGATATCAATGACAACCCGCCTGTCTTTGAGAAGGATGAGTTTGACATCTTTGTGGAGGAGAATAGTCCCGTGGGCTCTATTGTGGCTCGGATCACTGCAGCTGACCCTGACGAGGGTACCAATGCACAGATCATGTACCAGATCGTAGAGGGGAACATCCCCGAGGTCTTCCAACTGGACTTGCTCAATGGAGACCTTACAGCCCTGATGGACCTGGATTATGAGAGCCGGACGGAGTATGTGATCGTGGTGCAGGCCACTTCAGCCCCTCTTGTGAGCCGGGCAACAGTGCACATCCGCCTGCTGGACCAGAACGATAACCCACCAGTGCTGCAGGACTTCCAGATCCTCTTCAATAACTATGTGACCAACAAGTCTAACAGCTTCCCCTCCGGCGTGATTGGCAAGATCCCAGCCCATGATCCAGATGTATCTGACAGCCTGGCCTACAACTTTGTGCAAGGCAATGAATTAAACTTGCTGCTTTTGGACTCTGCCACAGGGGAACTCAAACTCAGTCGTGATCTGGACAACAACAGACCCTTGGAAGCCCTCATGAAAGTGTCGGTCTCAGGTAAGTAAGCTTTCAAGTTTCATGAAGTGCGTAATTCTGATTGTCAGATGAGTACGGGGGCCTGGCAGAAATAACCCACTAGCAGTTCAGTGTGCAGCTTTCTGTTTCTTGAGGCAGGAATTTATCCGAGAAATTTTTGGAGAGGAACCACAAAAATGTATCAAGCCCGTGTGCTGTGGATTGAAGTGGTGCATTGAAGTTGTTTAGTAAACATGGATCACAAGGGTAAATAAATGCGAGTGTGTGTGGAAGGGTATATACCCACTCAGGTTAGGTGGTACCTTGGCTGAAGCTTTTCTGATGTGGTTAAATAAAGGTAATAAATGATGCAACTTGCAAAGAGGTAGGGAATGCACATGTATCTGTAATGCTGTCTCCCCTCCCTCATTTTTTTCCTCTTCAAAAAAAAAAAGGAGAAAACTTGAGATTAGGTATCTCTGCTTTTTTAGCAACAAAACATGTTTATTCCCTTCTGCATGCCGGGAGGTTGGGCTGGTAGATCCTTAGACCTCGGGCCAGTTCTGCACTGGTGTGTCCTGGGTGGATGCGCAGAGCTATGCTGGTTTGCATTGCCGGCGTGTGTGTTCCTGTGGGAAACACCAACTCTGAAAGCAACGAGTTATGGCTGTGTAATAGCTGTGTAACAGGGATAATTGCACTAGGGTTGCTTTAGGAGAGCTGGGGGCAGATACTGGCCAAATACAGCTCCAAAATCAGAGCTGTTGGGAGAGGGAGAGGAGGGGAGAGGGAGGGGTACTGGACTCTTCTTTCCAAATTTGTGTGTGTGTGAAGACTGCTTGATATTGTCTAATATATACTTTCATATGAGCACATATATGCTCTTAGGATATTATTCTTCTGCTCGGTTGCTTGTTTATCATGGAATTACTTTTTATGCCTCTAATTGTGGCATCAATCATGCAATGAGTAATTTCCTCTGCAGGTGCCACTCTATGAAGTTTACTGTGGACCTGATCCCATACTTCTGTTGACTTTCAGAGGTTTAACCAGATCCATTCCTCGCTGCCTCTCTCTGCAGCCTAAAGCTAATATTTGTGTTCTTTCTGTAAAAAATAGCTGAAAGTACTAGGTACATAAAATGGCACTCTGGGAGATGCTTCTTTTTTGGATTATTGTATTAAAAAAATAATAATCAAACTGTGGTATAATCCTGGCAGCGTTTGTTTTGCTGTAGGTAGTCATGGCATAGAGCAGGGCCTCAGGGGAGTGAGCCATGCTCACCCTTGTGTTTGCAGGCTTGAGGTCTTTTTTGCTTCAGGAAAATGAAAGTGATATTAACTGAACTGATTGAATTCACTGCGGTGTATCACCTGACAAGCCACTCCTCTTTTTTCCAAAATGCTGGGGGGCAGCTAGTGTGGTAAGTTAGCTCATAAATGCCGTTTCCATGTCCTGTGAGGACTTGCAGAAAAAACAGACAGTTGGCTTGTGACCTTAAAGAAAAACATTTGGATTAAGCTGCAGGTGATTGCGTGGTCATTGTCTGTCTGAACCAGTAGCTCTTTATCTAGTAGCAGAAGATAAGAACTCGACTTGGAGCAAGAAGCTTGGAAAAGACATTTCGTTAGGCTAGATGAAGAGTGTGTTCGGGTCAGAAAAATAGATGATATGAATATTCCTTTCTCAGTCTAATGATTTACACAGTTTAAGTGGATGAAATCTGGGGTAGGAATGAATATCTCTGTTTTCTTAAGTAATAGGAGCTTGATCATTCCTGCATTGTTTTCATGTTTGGTAAAGGTGTGAACTTTGAAACTCTGCTGTGATGTTGATCAAAACTGGCTGTCCGCTGCGTGTCTTGAGATATTTGAAAGATTAAAGCTTTTTATGGACAGGATTTGAAAATAATTTTGACAAGCCTTGAACTCCATTTGATGTTAGTTTGGAGAAGTTTGCTGTTTGGAAATTGAAAGAGCAGAGTTTGGCAGCTTGTGATTGTGTCCAGGAAACTCTCACCTGCCTGCTTTCTCTGGTTTATCTGATGCAGTCTTTGGGGGAAAAAAAAAGCTCAGACAGGAGTGCTCCACAGGGTTATCTCTAAGTGTTGCAAAATACCTGCAAATCATCTCCTAGAATGACCTGCCAGTTAACTGAAAAACGTGTCCATGGAGTAGCCATTAACCTCTCAACCCAGACAAACACAAAGTCCTGCCTACTCACAGCTGCTCTTGAGGTCAGGGAAGGATTTGAGCTCTTTATGAACTTGGGGAATTTGATCTATACACCAGTCGGAAGTAACATTGCTGTTATAAAAATCTTATTTCCACCTAGTGCTGTGTTGTGCTGCGGAGGCATGTGAGTCTGTGCGATGCTAGCAAGAAGCCACACTGCTCAGTTAAATTACTTTGAGACTTTGATACTTGGCTAAAACCAGAATTCTTTCATTTGAACTGGAATTATTCCAGTAAGGACAGTAATTTTGTCCTTCTGCATATAAACAGAACTTTAAGAATCATGAAAACCAAGCAAGTGGAGACGATTGGGTTCGTAAAACCTGAGAAGAGCACACTTGGCGTTTAAAACCTACCCTAAGAGTGTAAACATCATCAGGAGCTAGATGAGACAGAGGGCAGCCCTGGGCAGGCTCGGTGCCACGGTACCTGCTTGGCTGTGCCCCCGCGGCCGGCCAGGAACCAACCCAAGCAGAGGAGGGAGGAATGTGGGTGGTGTGGATATTAGCATTTTACTTTGGATAGGGAGGGAGCTTTTGAAGTTAGTCTCTTTTGAAGTGAATCTTTCTGGGTACCCCTCTGCCTATGCCTGTCGTGCAGAGCCGTCTGAGGGAATAAACCAGACCCCTTTTGGATGAGACTATGAGACTAATGCAGATGGGCTCTGGGGGTCCCCTGGAAAGACACACTCTCCTTTTTCTGTTGTACCTTCAAGGCTTTTCTACAGAAAGGCAGAGCTTAGCCTTATATTCCCATGCCTGCACACTGTGTAGTTAGGTTTATGTTGTTCTAACAACTGGGGTGAAATCTGGACCCTGTTGAAATCCTGCCCTTGCTTCCCAGGGGAGCAGGATTTTACTATGGGCCTCTGAAACAGGTGGTCATGAGTTGATCAGTCTGTGATTTCTTAGTGTTACTAATAAATGTATGGCTTAAATTGACAGGATATTTAAAAACGATTACTTTTTGTCCACAGGGATGTTCATAGTAATGTTAAAATGGGATTTGTTTGGTCAAAAAATGGGTTAAACCTTGCTCAAGTCACATTGCATTCGCCCCTGTTAAACATTATACCATGGTCCCCGCTGGTGCTGGGGGGGCAAGGCCGGTGCTAGCCTCAACTTTGCACAAATGTTGCCCAAGTTTGTCTGGGTATCACATTGCGAATGCTGCTGGCACCTGCTTGGCTGTGCTGCCACAAGTAGTCCCACTTATCATCAAGACAGCTCGCTGGGATACAATAGATGTGTGCACAAACTCCTCTGGGAACCGAGCCTAATTCACCAGTGCAGACAAAACCCAGCCTGGCTGTGTGCTGCTGCTTTTGAATAGTCCAGATAAATGTAAAATACCACGGTATAACACACAATTTTGGGAAGGTAGAGGAGAGGTGGTTTCAGCAGTGAGGGGGATAGGCACCCAAGCATTTTTGAAGGCATGTAGGCTCAAGTATCGCTTTTTACATTTCTTTGGCTTTTAATCTCCAGTGGCATTCAGTGAGGTTATTGACTATCTGCAAATACAAGTTAAGATAGAGCTCGATTGTGCTGCAATAAACTTTTGGGATTTTTTACTCAAGGCTTGTTAAAGGATCTTCATTATTATTGTAATTTAAAAGTCATTATGCTAATGATGGTGGATCTCCCCCTCTGTGCCTACTCCATACAAATGTAACAGAGATGCAATACTTTGGCTTAGCCCTTCTGATAAAGGGCTGTGCCTGAGCTGCAAGGCGTTGGGGGGTTATTTATGTGTGTGAAGAAGATTTAAGATTAAAGAGAAAAAAGAAACTGGAGAGAAAAGGTGTCTCTGTAAGTGCAGGGACACCTTTGGGTGCAGAGGGTGAGTGTGGGGCGATAGCTGGGGATGCTGGCCGAGTGCCTCAGCAGTATCGGGGTGTGCCCTGGCCTTTGAGGAGCAGGGTGGACAGGGCTGCTGGGGCCTTCTGGGTTTTAGGGCTCAGAGCTGCAGGACAACTGGTTCTTTTGGGGGTGATGCTTATGTCTGCCTGCGAGGAGTTGCTTTCAGGGTCAGCGAGGGACAGTTAGCCCCTGAACTGCGCTCTGTCCCCCTCCAGGGAAACACATTCCCACAGGCACTGCAGTGGGATCCCTGCAGGTTATACAACTGGGAGGTGATGGAAACAAGCAGACTAGCGGAGGCTCCTCTCTGCTTCCCTGGGGTGGGAGGAGGTGTGTTGGTGTGTCTCAGGGCTGCAGGGCTTTTGCACACCTGGAGACTTGGGGTGTTTGCACTTTGCATGTGCATCCGGCACTGAGAGGAGAGAAAGCAGCAGCTTGAAGGCTGCAAAGAGCAGGGAGGCAACGATGAGAGACCTTGTTTAGAAAGATAGTGTGATACGGTGAGCTGTGAGATTGTAGTGCGCATTGTCACTTGGTGTATTACACGGAGCTGAAGTGAAGGATGACCCATAATGTTTAATGGCAGTGGTTTTGAACATTTATGTTTGTTTTCCTAAAATCGCACAAAGTAAGAGCAGTGCCCATCATTTTAAAGTTAGGGTAGCTCCTGGATCTGATGTGGCTGTCTAGATCCTTTATTGTGTCCAAATAGGTTCTATATTCTGTTCTATTCTGTAGGTGAGATGCATTTTAGATGTGCGTCCCTCCAGCTTGCAGGAATTTGGCTTTCCCTCTTCAGCTGTATGATCTGTTCCAGCCGATAAAAAGCTGTGGCTGCCTTGTTGCCTTTTTATGTGCTTCCTTCCACTTCATCCCTGGATTTCATAGGAGTGGTGTATTTTTGTTTCAGAAGACAGGAAAATGTCTATGGCTACAAGAGGAAAATATTTAGTGGAAGGCTGACTGACAAAATAACTTTTTACTGAGATAAAAGCTATTTTGTGCATGGAAATAAATAGGGAGTTATCTGCAGCTCAAGCTACTGTAAATAAGCAATTTCTTTGCTGAAATGGTTATTCTCAGTAATAAAAAAAGAAATGTTTACCACAGCACACTTTAAAAACTAAATGAGATGTTTTATCTCAGATAAAAGCTACTTTGTCAGTCAACTTCTTTCAGAAAATGCTACTGTGCAATGTAGCTGTCACTAAAAATGTTTGTTTCTCCCTGTTCCTGTCTGTGTGCAGTGCAGGCTGTATATTCCCATTTTTGTTACACAATTTTTAACAAAATAATTCTACCTTAGTATGTGTTGTTGGTTGAAGCACACACAGATGGCACTTGACCTCATCCCACAAAGTGAGGCTTTGAACCTAAATACTAGAGGTCACAAGCAGTTCCTGGAGAAAAAAAAATAGTGTATATCAAAGCCTTACAGAGACCCAAACTCATTAGTGCTGTTCAATGGTATGTTTGTATTTGTAGCATCTTCTTGTTAAGATTCCTGTGCAAGCTATTGGGTTGCCTTGATTGGGAGGGTGTGAGAAATGGCTTATTGAGGTTGCAGGGGGGTTTGGCTGGTTTTGTACACACTTTGCTCAGTGTACCGATAATTTTATTTTATTTTTTTATTGGCTAAACATTCATGCTTTTCTCAGTGATTTCTGGGAAAGAGAGAGATTTTAGAATAGCGAGGAGAAAGTGTAAGAAGAATGAGACTGGAGATGTGAGAGGGAGAAAGATCTACTGGGCTTTACTTGATAATCAAGTTCCAAGGGATAGAAATTAAATTTAGAGAAGTATGATGGTGGGATTGCCTGGGAAACTTTTTTCACTTATTTTCAAATTATTTGCAAATGGGGAGATAGTTGTAAGAGCCATTTCTAAATTGAATTATTAATTGGTGTATATTTTTTTATTATTTTTTAAGCTTCAGGGTGTATTAATTAATTGGTTTTCTTTGTGTATTCCCATGTGATTCGCTTCGCTCTTAGAAGTCACTGAAGTGTTCTTACTTCTGAATAGCACTTGCAGGTTGGGAAGAATCCTCTTTTGTTCTGGTCACACATTTCCTTGCCATTCACTATTGGTTTAGGCTGGGGTTGCAGGGCCCGCTGCAAACTGCCAAATACAGAATAAACATCGAATTGTTGTCAAGGGTGATGACAGAAGAACCCTTTGTTTAGAATACAGGAACACTTTTCTAGGTTTGGATGTTAGGATGATAGTAAACCTGCAGTAGAATTAGTGGTGGGGAAAGTAGGTGATGTGAAGCAGTGGGATTTTATACTTCATTATTTCCAATGTCACAAGCGCTATATGAGAAAGTGTCTGGCTGCTGATAAAGTGTATGATTGTATATTTGCTCATTGAATGGTCCATTTTCCTTCAGCATATATACTTAATGCCTTGAAACTCGCTTTCATTGTTGACTCCTATCTTTGACCTGAATGGATTTTCTCAGAATGTCCCATGACTGAGGAAAGCAATGCTGGGTTTTAAAGTATGACATTACGTGAGGGTATGTAGCGTGCTCACCATTCTTCTGGTAGGGCTCTTGCTGGTGGGACCCTTAGCAGATGCTTGGATGGGAACCCAGGCATCCTCACATTTCCCTGGTGTCTCCCAGCATCTTCAAGGAAAGGTTGGGGAGACTCATTTGTGGTCTCCTACCTTCTCCTTGGGCTGCGCTGAAGGTCTGCCAGACACCCCTGCAGCTGACAGCGTTCTGGCTGGCTGGGTACTCAGGGTTCATGGGTTCAGAGGCATGGGGTAGCATGCAGCACCTATGATGGTGTTTACAGTTCAGCCAGATGTGTAGCTGCTGTATACGTTGGCATAGCTGAGCTCACGTTCATCTCATGAGCTCATCATCATCATGTGTTGTGGGTACAGACAGCAATGACTGCACCATAGCACAGCTTTTGCTTGCAATTTCCCTGTGCCCCTTGATTCCCTCGTGAGTCAGGTGAGACTGATACAAAGACTGTGGGACTGCTTTAAAAGTTGGGAGCAGAATAACTTTCTGGGCAGGAAACAAGCAAATGTGAAGCAGAAACCTCTTCTAAATTTATGTGCTACAAATACCTTTTCAATATTTAGCAGCGTAGGCAACTCTAGCTGTAATGCTCATGCATGGAAGATGAGTAGGGTGAGGATGAAATGTCAGACACAAGATCTGTGCTCTCCATCCGTTCCCTTTCTGTAAGACACCAGGATTTTGAGAGCCAGCTGGTGGGGGCAAACTTGCTATGTTTGAGTGCCTGAGATAACAACACAACTTACTGCTTGCTTCGGTATTGCCAAATTTAGAGGATTTGGGCAACTGTCTTGGCTTCCTTTGGCATACTGACTTCTGTTTCCAAAAATATCTATGGAGAGCCTCTAGGAAACGTAGGAAGTTTAGAAGGGCTGAAGGTATTCAGATGAGATCTAATGACCCTTTTTGGCAATCTTCCATGTTATAGTCTTTCTGTCCTGGTTTCTGTGGGAGGGATGGTATTTTTAGGTAAAAGAGTACTCCCAACTACTCTGACATCTAGTTTGCCATTTAAGAAAGAAGTATGGCAGTGCTGTCTTTTGTGAATGATAAGCTATTTTGTTGACTGCTCCTTTTTTTAAAGACTATGTGGCCAAAAGATTGCATAAACCAGAGTACAGAACAAGTTGACAAGGGGCTCGGTTCTTCAAAGCCTTGTTCACAGTGGTTGTCCAGTTGAAAGAAAGAACATCTGAGACCCGATGAAATTCAGTTTTGCCACTTTGTGTTTCTGTGACAAGTGGCAGTTTTATTGTTTTCTCCCCCAGTGTAGCTCTTTTGCCAGTGCTGGAAAACACTGAGCTATTTATAAATGTAACACAAGTATCCAAAAGGGGCAGGATGTAATCTTCACAGAAAATTTTGAAATCTGCCATAGAGTGATGTCTTGTTTGTTTGGCAAGGATTTGCCCAACACCTCTTTTTGTAAAACCTGGGTGTATATGCTTTGGTTGAGATTTCATTGCAATGTGTTGATTTTGTTGTATTGAAACAGTGTTATCAAACGTACAGCTTGGCTCTTATGGTCAGACTCGTGTCATCTACCACAATCTGCCCAAGAAATCAGGTATCTCTTCAAAGGTGGTCATGTAGGTTGGAGCCATGATTGGTTGATAGGCAAAAGGGCTGCTGCCTGGAGATGCCCATCTCACCCCACTGATTAAAGAGGGAACATAAATGACTGACTTGGGCTAATTGCTTTGTTGTTATGTGGCTAAAGTTCAGTGGGATGAACCCACCCTGAATGTGTGTGCCAGGATGGAAGGGTTTGTTTTCATTTGCAGCAATGATTGTGCTTATTTCTGTTACAGCAAACTACCTGTAGTAACAGGCTTAGCAGACTAGATGGAAAGGATGGAGGAGACTATAATTTGTAAACAGGAAGATGATTTACTGTGAATAATGTTAGGAGAGACTTTAAATATTGTCAAGAGTTTGAGTGAATGAAGGGGGAAAGTATGCTTTTATGGGGATTTGGCATTCAACAAAGAAAGAAAATCTTAAAATTCTTAAGAAAGATGATCTTTGCACTTGAAAAAAAAGAAATTGGACAGAAAAGTAGCATTTGCTGGAGAGAAAGGAAAACGTTTGGACTTTGTTTCAACAAGTTGTTAATGCTGCTAAGCTTAACCACCTTTGTATTTATTCCAGTATTTACACTTGACAAGCACAAAAAAAGAAGCAAATAAATGAAAAGGTAAACCTGTAATAAATCCTCAGGGGACCACATAATAAACACAGACTTGTTACGCTTATCAAATACAAAGGAAAGTAATCTGTTTTCAACACCATTGCCAAATGTATGATAGATGCTAAATTCCATCAGCTCTCCAGCACTTTTGGAAATGGCACATCTGGTCAAAATATTTCAGTGCTTTTGGGGGAAGGAGAAGCCATTGTTAACAACCATTGTCAACAGAGCATCTCCTGCCTCCTGTAGAGTCTGTGAGCTAGATCCAGTTTCAGGGAGAAGCAGAAGCATGTGGACCCCACCAAAAGGTGCAAAGCAGAGACTATACTTTCAGATTTTATTTTCACAGATGTGTTGGCCAGCACCTAGCAGTCTGTCTTTGCTGTTAAATCCCAAGGGGCTGTTAGGTTTGGAAGCAGATGTACTCAGGGTGATTCTCTGTAGCTGCTGTGCCACTGGAGTACATATCATGGGTACAAAGAGCTGCTGGATCAGTTGGGTTTGCTCTTCCATTTCAGTAGCTCCAGATCAGACTCCTTGACCCTATTCAAATTTGTTGTTAGCAAGTCATTGAGTTCATTGGATTGAATTCCTGTCATAGCACTTTCAGACTTTCCAGGAACCAGCCCAGCCCAATCCCTCATTTACTTGTGTGCTTGCAGTCATATTCATGCTGGGTCTGATTCTAAAGGAGACCCTTTAACATCCAGGCTGTGGTTGTTATTTTTTAGCTGTCAAGAATTGAGTTTAAATCATGTAAAAGCTGTCCCACAGTAGTGCATTCCTTGTTTTAGCAGTGTGTGATTGCTAGCCTCTAGATGCTGCACACACAGCTCAGCATGGCTAAAAGGAGGCGTTTGGCACCTTGAACAACTTAGGTCCAGTAGAGGACTTCTATCTAACCACCAAATGCCACAGCCCTCACCTTCAGGTGCCTGTTCCCTGCAGCAGTATCCTGTTTTAGGCACTTAAGTGTTTTATAAAGTGGGAGTACTTGAAATACCATCCCGCTACATCTCGGGCACTTCACTCAGCATAGTGATCAGGACACTTTGTGAGGGCAGAGATGGGCTGGGCTCCAGCCCTTGATCTCAAAGCTCTTACTGTGCTATACATTAAAGAGGAGCTGAATAAGGTACAGAAGCAGTTGTGGGACGCACATTTCCCATCTCTTAGGTAAGTGCCATAAGTTACAGGGTCATGCTCACACTTGCAGGGTGCTGGAGAGGAGGCTTTCTGGCTCATGTTCATGTGTGTGGGCACCTCCGCTTCAGTTGAGCAGCGGGGTGGGCAGTCTGGCTTTGACCCTCAGCTGCTGGGTTTTGTAAAGCCATAATAAAAGCTGGATCGTGAACCATGCGGGCCATGTCAAGACTAGGTCAGTTCTGGCTGTAGTCAGGGACTCAGCTCTTCCACCTGGGAACACAAAGGTAAAATAAACAAGAACCCCAGGGCTCTCCAGGGAGTACTTTCCTATTGATCAGAGCTGATTTGTTTGTCTTCTGGCTTTAACTATTTGTAAAGATATTTTGCTTTTATGTGGAGCAGCCCCCAGATGGGCTAACAGGTCAGTTATGGAAGGATTCGTAGGCTCAGACTTAAAATACGCTGCTAAATATCCAGAGTTCAGCCCATCTTCACCTACTGTTTAATCCTCTTTCTCACTGCAGTTTGCTGTGATGATAGACTTGCTAGTAATTATCAACATGTTGCCGCTCGTTGCTTTTCCCGCAATGTGCTCGCTGACGCTACAGCTAGCCGACATTGTCCTGACGCATACGGAAAAGGTCTCTTGGCAGTAATGACTGGGTTGAACCGACAGTTGACTCAGTTTCCCTTCTCACAGGGTGTATTTCTGATGTTGGCCTCCTTTTATTGACACGGTGTAATTTAGCAATGTGTGCTCTGCATGATGGGCTCCCATCTGGCAGATAATTGCCTGCTAGTTTAAATCCCATCTTAACTTAGGTTTCTCAAGATCACAGAACCTGCTGGTGCCTTCTGGTTGGTTTTGCAGGCTGTTTGCAAAGGATTCATTATGAGCTGAAGTGATGTGGGCAGATTTCTGTGAGTTTTTTGGAGCGTTGGGTGAGACAGGTTAACTTTTAGGTCCTGCTTACTAAGCTGCCTGACATTCTGCATTGAGTTTGGCAATCTAACGCTTGACCAAGCTGCTGACACCAGGCACTGGCTGTTTGCACTGGTTATGCAAAGTGGGAACCCTGGGTACTTTTTAGGACCTGGTGAATGCTGAAAGCATGTTACACAAAACATGCTGCTGTTCCTCTTTCCTTGTTGCTTATCTTCTTCTCCCCTCTCCCTCTGTGTTCATTGGATCTGTTTGCCATGCGCTGTTTTCCAGCAAGGCACCACGTCTGCAGTTTGCCTGCTGCAAGTTTGTACAGGGCCGTGCGCAGTGGAGACCTCACGGAGACCTCGCGGAGGCTGCTTTTGTAATACCTGCTGTAAATAATTAGGATAACCACCAGACATGGACTGCCCTGTGAGATAGCCAGATACGGACGGCAGTGCTGGGGACTGCCCTGGGCCCAGCCGATGGTGTATCTGGCAGGCACTGGGAGCTGGCTGGCAGTTGCCCACCAGGCACAGTGCTTGCCGATAGTGTGGCAGCATCCTTTCTCACTGCCTTCCCTCTTCACAGAATCACAGAATGTTAGAAATTGGAAGGGACCTCGAAAGATCTTGCCTTTGGGGAGGCAAGGCAGGTGTCTCATCCACCCCTCACCCTCTTCTGATCACTGTGGTGCTGTTATTTGTTATTAGGTGGGTGTGTTTGGCCCAAGGCAAGGGGCAGGGTCCATCCCTTACAGGGTTGCCCCATGAGATGCTCCCGATGAACCGGTGACAGCCGTCACATCACCCATGCAGACCTCTTACTTCCCGTGGCAGTTTTGGGGTTGGGACCTCAGTGGTGCTGGCTGCAGCTTCCAGAGGTTTTTCCCCTCTCCTTGCACAGGGTCTTGGGGACCGCAGCATGAGGTGGTGATGGTCCCACAGAGGTTTTGCTGCCCGGTGTGGACAGCTGCCCGTCACAGGGCACACTGCACACTGAATGCTGGTGCTTGTCATCTTTGCAGTCTGTGGGAGCAACACCTGTACCCATGAACTGGGAATTTGTCTCTGTTTGGGGATAGACAGTGATTAGATTTTTTTCCTATCCTCTGTGACAAGTTGTGGTTGCCTTTACTGGCTGGTTCCTTCATGCCTCAGCTCCCTTATGGCTCAGCTGATAGCGGTGTCTGGGACTTTATTCAGCTTTAAGAGGCTTTAAACTAAGAAATTCCAATTTACTACCAACAGCATTGATGGACATGATAAATTAATGGCAATAAACTGAGGTGAGAACTGAGAGACAAGGACATTTTTTCTATTGTATGGAGTGGACTTGTTTGTTTTGTATGAATCAGTTTTACAGTTTTTTATATGATCTGCTTTTAAAATATGTCCCTTGCCAAATGGTTGGGGATTTCTTAAGCTTAGATGACTGATTCACTCCTTGGCCCAGCCGATTAGCATCAGGCTGTGCTGAAGCCAAGGTGCCGAGATGATCAGATAAAATTACCCAAATTCTTCACACTAGCAGTGGCAGTTGAGCATCCATCTGTTTTTTGGGTTTTTTTGGTGGTGCTGTTTTTTTTTTTTTCCTGGGAGAGATCCTCCAGGACTCCTGCATTTTGCCTGCTCTGAGGCATTGACTCCCTGGATGTTTGCTCTGTGTCTCCTTGATCAGACTTCAGCTGTCAAAAGAACCTGTTGCTCTTTTCAAGGCCTAAAGGGAAAGTAAAGTCACAACTTTGGTGGCCGATTTGAAAGCTTTCTCAGACTGGAAAGTGTCCCATGGGGTAAACAACTTTAGTCACACTCTACACATCCCATACTGATCATATAGGATGGCATTTTACTGGCTTAGTGCTGCTTAAAGTTGGGATATTGTGCTTTTTCAGGTATTTAAATAAACTTATGTAAATGACTAATGATAACAAAAGTAAATTTCATTCATGTGCTGAAACTGAATTTTAAGGAAATCAGTCTGAGATTTCAGCAGTTTTGAAATTCACGGTGTTGTTCTTTGCACTGTAGAGCCTTTGTGCTTACTGCTGTAGTCATATTACATGATGCCTAATACCCAGCAAGGCGTGTTCTTGGCTCATTCGGCAGGTAAGGCTCCCTTAGGGTCACTGAATCCCTCCATGTACTCAGCACAGAGCTCAGCCTGATGACTTTATAGCCACGTGTTTGCATTTGCATTTCTAGTGCTTTTTCCTTTTTGCAGTAGTTTTCCCTTATATGCTATGGTGTTTATTAAAAGCAGGGCTCTGACCAGTTTTGTGACTAGTGTCATCACTCTCTGCTTCCCATTCCTGGCAGTTCACGGATAATTTGCTAGTGGCCCATCCTGGGGATGGGATTTTGGCTACTGAATACCGCCTCCATCCATGTGATGCGGTGGAAGAGGCCAGCAGGCATAGGCACCTTGCAGAGATGCTCATGAGGTCCTGGGGCCAGGGCTTGAGCTCACAGCTAAGAGCTGGTCTCTAGCAAGTAAGATGCTGATCCATTAGAGTTTCAGGGTAATTTAATCACTTTTGGAAAGCACAGTAGTTAATAATCCCGCACTAAGAAACCACCACTGCTGCTGTTCCTTATTAGACATCTTAATTAATTTCTTTTCCATTTCCTTTCTTAGGCATTTCATAGCATTTATTTTTCTCTACACTAATTTATGAGTCACAAAATTTATTGGAACAGGTTAGCCTCTGAGCGATGGCATTTCAGCAGCTCTTGCATTTCCTTTGGTTGCATTGTGTGTTGCTGCTTGTTTAGAGGCAATGCTGCTGCTTCCCCAAGGAAAGCAATATATTGTTACCTGAGTGTGATGTGCCAGGACCCCACTGCCCTCTCGTTGGAGACAGGCCCTTCACCTACTTAGGCAGTAGTATTTAAAGTGCTTATCAAATACTGGGATGGAAAATCATTCCATTTTCTGAAATTACAATATTTGGGTGACTTGCTTTTCTTGTCCAACCACTGATGGTGTGTTTGAGTTGATTCAGACAGATGGAAGCAACAGAGCAGATTAAAACTGCATTGGTACTGGGGCTTCCACCCCAGGGTTTTGTTAAGAGGGATGGTTTTATTAAAGAAAGTGAGGTATTACATGCTGTTGTACATGGCACTGCGAATATCTCATTTCTGTACTATTCTGATAGTTCCCAGTCAAGAAAAGTGAATTTGCATTGTAAAGAGAACAAGTTGGGGAACAGAGAAACACTGGAGGTATCGTTTATGGTAGAAAATTGCATCTTTTGTATTGCAGAATGAAAACCAAAGAGGACTTTGATTGCTACCTACCTCTCTGGTAGGTATTTTACTTGTGAAAAAAAAAGTTAGAAGCAGGGCCATTTAAAGAAAAAAAAAATCTGTAAGTGAACTGACTCTCAGTGAATTTAGGTGGGATTTTAGAAGGCCGTTTGAAACCTTTAGGGAAACAAATTTCTGGAACAGCTTGTCTGTAAAGGGATCTAAAGAAGTGTAGCTGGGTTTAAGATGAAGCTTGACAAAGTAATGAACGCATAATAGTTTATAAGTGATGTTATGTATATACAACACACTTCCTTGAGAAGCTTACTTGAATAGAAAATTGAACTTCGTGGTGGGAAAATTATTTCCCATTCTCTTTTGCTGCAGAAGTTAAACACACATATTAACAAATTGTAAATGCATTAGCCCTTTGAACTGCCTGAGCTTGTGTAAGTTGTTGTGTGTTGATAACAGCATTCCTATCTTCTCCTAAACTTGGTATCAAAAGAAGATAAAGAATCCACAAGGCAGCATGGTTTAGCAGATAAATGAACGGGGCTGGAAGTTATTCACAAATGTCATAGGCTGCAAGTTGCAGCAAACCTGAGCCAATCTTGCTTCTGGCTGTTACAGTCCTTCTCTTCCCAGCACCTGTATGACCTTGTGCTGGGCTGTTTCCATGCACCAAGTTGTTAAAAAGCCAATCTGCCATTAAAAAAACCCAAAACAAACTTCTGACTTAGCATGAAGAAACAGCTCAGTCCATCAAACGAGTATCAGAGACAGTGCAAGGGAGGATGAAAGCTGATAAAAAGCTGAACTACCAATAATGAAAAAAAACCAAACAAAACAACCAAACAAAAAACTTCTAACTTAGTGTGAAGAAACAGTTCAATGCAGTAGGAGTGCCTGTGCAGAGGAGGAGAGGGACTGTGGCAGCCAGCCCCTAGATTAGCTTAAGGCTGCTGTGCATTTCCAGCAAAAACCTAAAGAAAAATATCCATTTCTGTTTGGTTTCTTTGAGTGGGATTTTTATTACCTTGTGCTGGAACAGTTCAGCGCATGGTTGGACAGGTACCAGGTGTAGTGTAAAGAGGAGGCAGTAATTAGGTGGGTTTAGGCTCTGCCCTTGGCTTGGTGCGTTCTCTGCTGCTTCTTCTTGGAGGAGATTGTATGTTTGCCATGTTTGTGTTTTGTCCCTTCTGGAAGGTAGAAAGTCTCTAGAAAGTCCCTTCAACTTATGAGAAGGTTGTGCTGTCCCTCCCTTAGGCCTGTGTGACCACATTGACTCAAACCAGGGGGAGAGTTTGTTCAGTACTCTATACACAGTACTCGGCACCCAGCCCATGTAGGCAAGTGTGTCAGCACTCACCATTCTCTTTTTGTGGGTACAAAACTCCTGGCTTTCATTTGTATGAAGTTCTGCCACCCCAACACCTTGCACTGGCCACAGATTTTGTGATGCAAAATACAGCTGTATTGCTAACATCAAAACCACAGGACATTCAGTAAACATGTTTAAAAACACCTCTCTTGGAAACACACAGAGCGCAAGAAAGTATTGCCATGAATGAATGTGAAAATAAACAACTGAATAATTTTAGTTCTTTGTTTGTTATATATTGCTGCCTTTCTAGGTTTGTTAACAAAAAATAACAAATTTTGGTTTAAAAAGGTAAGAAATTCTCTGGTAATAAGGATTTTGCATTGAGAAAGTGTATGTATGTATTTATGAGCTCTGGCTCAGTCCTTTGAATTATCTAGGCACTACTGTAACCGATAAGTGAATGCTGATAACCCTGTTAATATTTCAAGGACTCTTTGCAACTGTAGGGGAGCAGTCGGTAACTATCACATTCTGTTGCATTGAAGGACAGGTTTTTTATTTCCTATCTTAATGGTCTTACATACTCACATTTTTTTTCAAGCTCTGTTCACCTTGTCTCACAGCAGCTCCTTGGCAAGCAGCCTCACGAACCCTTTAAGATGCTTCTTACTCACAGCAGCTGGGCTCATTGCCTGCTCTGGTGTGGCTGGGATTTGGATTGCAAATTCCTCATCTGAACAAAGAGGGGGAATAGAAAAGGCTGGTCTCTGGCCTCTCTCATGCTTTAGGAAACCTTGCTGGCTTCACAGGATTGTACTCATAACTCTGGCTACACTTCAAAAAAAAAAAAAAAAAAAAAGCTGTGATTTTTGCAAAGATGGGTGCAGCCCCACCAGCAGGCACATTGCTAGAGGAGGGAAGAGAGGGGTGGCTCCAGGGAGGCTGCTGGGATTTCAGGTATCATCTTATCTAGAGCTACCTGAAGCCTTATCCACACTTGCTTCATTTTTCTCTTTCATCCTGCTGTGTCTCCTCAGAACCACGAGGCTGGAAATCAGTGGTTTTAGAAAAAAAAACAGAAGGAGGGGAAAAAACTGGATGGAGACAAGCGGTGCGTGCAGGATGTGTCCCCATGCATTCCCTCACTGTGCTCATCTTAAAGGCCTTACAACCCGAGAAGCAGCTTGCTGTAATTGCTTTCATGAGACAGTATCAACGGGGCTGGATTTGGCCTGTATTGGCTTGCGTTTGGTGAGGAGCAGAGGAGATGAGTCAAACCAAACAGAGTGACTCATCAGAATCGGGCTCCTGCAATGGTTTGTGTTTGTAAAAATGCTCAGAGTTGGGACATGCGCTGTCTCCCTTTGGTTTGCCGCTCCTCAGAGCTGTTGAAGAAGACCTGTAAAGTTTGTGTCAGAGCAAAAGGTGACTGTTCCTGGCTATTATCTGGAGCCCCAGGGGCTACAGGCAGTTCCTGCGAGGCAGCTGCCAAGGCTAAACTTGTGTCCTTGCACCTGAGGTTTCCTATTTGCCATCGCCATCATTAAAGGTGACCAAAAAAGCTCAAACCACTCATTTGTGTGGAAACACACACGGAGGACTTTGTACAAGTGGTAGTGCTGGGCTAAGCAGCCTGTAACTATTCATCAGTTTGGTTTAGAAAGGGTGGCAGCTGCTTCCCTGGTGCCAGACTTGGGTAGCACCACACCTTGTGTAGCTTCCATGTCTCTTGAGCTGTGTTTTGATTTGAAACCATCTCTTACTCTTCTCTCGGGCATCCTTGTGTTAAAGATACTCACTGCACACTGAGATCTCCTGTGGCATAAAGTCACAGGTCTTCGTCTTAATGGACTCGGAGGAGCCAGGTGGAGGCAGAGTGAGCGTGGACAGATGGACACCAGGATTACCCTGCTCCTCACTCTGGGGTTTATCAGAAGAACTCCAGCCAGGGACACTTTCCTCCTGCATGAGAAGCCCTCCTTAAGAGGTGGGCTGGAAGGTAGACCCGGCTGCGAATCCCTGTGAGGAGAACCTCTGATCTGCAGAGGAGAGCTCTTGCGAACACAGAGCCCATGTGGTGGCAGGGAGCTGCTGCAGGGGCCTGGGGGCCACACTCCCCCCCGGGGCTCCCTCACACCAAGCTCTGCAGGCAGGAACAGCCTCTCATAAAGCATTGTCTCGAATATAATATGCACAAAACCAGCCTGTGGGAAAAGCTGCTGCTCCCTGGAGAATTTTTTTGGGTGTATCCTGCTCTGTGAGTTAAGATTTCTGTGAGGTACAACACACCCTTTTCGTGTGTGTTTGTTAGTCAAAAAGTACACCGACTTCCTTCTGTTCCAGGAGAAGTGAGTCTGAAGGAGAGGCAGGTAAACAGTGAAAGAGGATCTGCCGGCACAGCTCAGGTTAGGGCTAGGAGGCCGCAGCGGGACTGGGATTTAGCTGGGCTGCCTGATTCAGCGCCATGTGTAGGTAATTAAGGTGTACCCTCCAATTAGCCTAAGTGGCCCTTTTATTGATGTGTGAGATCAATGAGCCCAACTGCTGTACAGATAGCAGAAAATAGTCTGGATGATTTTAACCACTGTTTTGCATGTCTAAGTAATTTAAAGTTAGAAAAGACCTGCCCTGCTAGTGTTTACAGAAGCTCATTAAGCAAGACAAGGATGCTTGTCTGCCCTGGAGGCTAAATGGCAGAGCCTGGCTGGGCCGGCTCAGCTCCCTCTGCCCAGTCTCATCCCGGCACGGCCAGGATCCGTCCCTGCAAGCCAGCCAGCTTGGCAGGGTGCTACTGCACCGGTCAAAAACCGCACCAGGTCCAGCACTGACGCTGCTGCAGGTGATCGTACACAGTGCCTTGTTTTCCTTACTGCCATAAGCATCACCTCTTGGACCTGCTAAATTATATGAGGCCAAAGGGATGTCTAAGCTAATATCTCCACTCTAGCTCTGCCTAGTAACAAATATTAGGGAAAGAGTATGAGAAACAGGACAAGTACAGACTGGTCCTTCCTTTCTTGCACTGTCCCAGCTTCTGGCAGGGAGATGTTTCAAGGCTTTTGGGGCTACAGGCTTCCCCTAGATCATGGTGTGACTTGTCATGGGGCAAGTCGGTGCCACAATCCATGATCCCCTCATCTCTCAATTCGTTTAATCCCTCTCTGAGGTTTCTGCTTTCCCCAGTGCCTGATCACAGTTCCCACCATTCAGATGCACACACTCACAGAAGTTGTTTTCTGTTAAACCATGTTGCCTGATCATTTCACTGGGTGATCTTTAGTTTTTATATTGTGAGGAACAGGTATTAATTGTTCCCCTTCTTGTTGTGATTTTTTACTTCCTTATCGTGCCTCCTTGTAGCTGTCTGTCTTGCCATTCTAGATGGAATGCTCCTACTCTTGTGCTGTGAAGATGACTTCTCCAGATGTGCCTGACTTGCCCAGGAGGGTGTAAATTAAAGCATCCCCCTGTAAATGAGTGTATTTATGCCCAAACCATTTCCAGGGAAAGGGCAAATCACAGAGGTGGTAACTGTCTGCAGTGCTTTGAGCTTCGTTTTTTGTCTGAAAAATTTTTACTGTGTTTACATCATTCTTTAAAATTCCTTTGCAAAACCTGTAAAGCTTTGGTCATAGAAAAACCCATTCCTGGATGGCTGCTGCTGGTGACTGCTGGCTACTGTCTGAAAAGCAGCAGCGTGCCCTGTCTAGTTTTTTGCTATTCTTTTTGCTCATCCCTCTAAATGGGGTGTTTTGGATACAGCTAATACCCATTTCAGTACACAAATAGTATCTGTATTGCCTCACCACTCGTGTTAGAGCAAAGCTTAGTCATATATTTCAGAGAAGAATAAAGAACCAGGTGCAGTGAATGTATTTTTACATTTTTGTTTGTATTTGTTGGCAGTCTTAGCCTGCAGATTGCCAACAGAAATGCAGGCAGGAGACCTGTGCTGAGCAGTGTTTGCTCTTTTCCCTGCACTGCAGGTGATACAGGGTAGCTGTGACCTGGGAGAGATTTCTTGTCAAAATTGAGATGTTTGTCCCCGTTTGACTTTTGATTCCATTCGGGCCTGGCTTCAGGTAATTGCTGGTTGTAGAAACAACCAGGAGAAGGGGAGGGCAGGAGACACGCATTATTACTTCAGGGGCTCTGCTTGCCTTAAGGTAGCGTGTATGTATCATACCATCCAAGCTGACCCCTGCACTGGTGACCACACTGAGCCCAGGGACCATTATGGCTCTCTCATACCTGGTGCAAGAGTTCGTCTCAAGCTACACATTTCACCGCATTTGCTGGTTTATTTATTTGTTTCTGTATCTGGATACTTTTGCTATTATAACCACATTGATTGGACCTGATACTTTAATTGCTATATGAATTGCCTTTGAATCGCTTAGGAAAATCCCTATATTTTCCTTTAACAATTAATGCTGCCTTCCTGGTCAGGATTTTGCTTTGAGATGGGACAGGTACAGCTGCCTGTTTTTTTAGACCCCTTGCTGAGCCCCGTGTGATAGAAAGACCGAGGTGAGTGTATGTGGGCAGATTTTTTTACAAGAGCTCTTTCCACTAAAATTGGTACATGCTGAATTTCTTTACTAAGCCAAAATCAGTTCAGGAAAGATTTCTGTAGGCTTCAAAAAAAGACCAAAGCAGTGAGAATATTATCTAGATCACGTAAAGAGTTCAGGGCTTTGGGAGCCTCATGGTGCTGGGGTAGAGGCTCTTCACAGTGGCTCTGTCACCAGCCCATGAGAGAACAGCCTTACCCAAAATGGCAGCTCAGAGCTTGTCTTGAGGCTAGCAACGTTACATGCTTATTACTTCTAAATGTTAGACCTAAATTTGTCTCTCTTTACTGGTTTAAAAAAAGATAAGAAATGAAAACCAGAAAATCTTCAGCAACATTGTTCAAAGGACATCAAAAGGAAAGTGTTTGCTGTTTTTCTTGCATTTATGTTTGTAGAGCATAGGGTCTACAAACCTTGGTCTTGGTCCCATTTTGTATTATAAATCACTATAATAAAATGAAAAAAGCCAGCAACTCTGCTTTGCCTTGCATGCAAGTATGATAGAGCATTTGGTTTATTTGATTTTTCTTGAAGTTTTCCATATATGTTTTTGACTCCACTTTTAGTAGGTGAAACTTAACTAGAATTCTACTGGTGGTGTCTCGGTCACAGATGACTGAGCAGGGAATTATTAACCCAGCATAAGAGCTAACATGAGGATTACTGGAAAGTTCCTGCCTGTGTCAGTTTTAAGTGAACTGTGTTACTGCAAAAGCTGTGGAAAGTTCAAATTGCTTGAGTTCGTGCCAGAGGACTGTCAGTGGTCTTTTGTTAGACACTGATCACCTCAGGCAGAGCTCACAGAGAGAGCCTATTTTGTTTAAACTGAGCAGTGCTAGCTCTGTGATCCAGAGTTACTGCCTAGCTACCTTCCCCTGCGTCAGTGTCTGGGATATTAAAACCGATTCCAGGATGAAACCTGACAGCAGTGTTGTTCGGGTCTTCCTGGCTTTAATAGGAACTTACTGTAAAGCTCCTGTAGTCCTGTGGGCTACCTCCATCTTTACCTGAGTCATAAAACTTGTTTTTGAACAAATACTGCTGACTGACCCCTCAATGTGGCTGGCACCTGGGTTGTCAGTGCTGAATGGGACATCTCTGCTGATGTTGAGCACTGCCAGGTTGATACATCATTGATATAGAGCAATACTTTAGACCCTGGACAGTCCAGATGACGCTCTGTGTCTTTTCTTAAGCAATGGAAAGCTGTCATGGAGACATCTGCAAGGCCCCTTTTCTGATTGAGGTCTGGAGAACAGGTCTCCCTGGCCACCAGTTCCCTCCTCAGTGTTGCTGAGAGATGCCCTCTCCATTGCACGTTCTCCTCTGAACAGCTTGTGTTGTTCTGGAGGATCTCAGGCATTGCACTGCTGTAGTTCTCATGGAGCAGAAGAGCCTGAAATGTCATCAGTTGCACTGAGGAACAGTGTCTTCAGTGCACTGTGGTCAAACGTTTCTTACTAAGTCAAAACTCCTGTTTCTGCTACTGTCATCTAAAGAATTTTCCACTGTAGAAATTATGTTCTTGATGCCAGTGTCTACAACGTCTGGATTTTAGATCATTTCAGGAGGAGCTTGTCTAGGTTGCCAAACTCCCGAAGAAAGAGGAAGTGGTGATATCAGCAAAACCAGGAACTGTTCTTCACTGTCAACTACTGGAGAGCTTGAGAGCACCGTCCAGGAAAGTGGAGGGTGTTGAAACCTGTTGTACTGTTGTACCTTGCAATGGGAAACATCTAAGTGGTGCACGCAAAAGGCTGGTGACATAGCAGAGCAGTGGGTGCTAGAGGGGTTCCCATCAGTTCCCCAGCTGCTCACATCTACCAAAGCCATACGTTGCCAGTGGCTGCCCTAAGTATGTGACCACAGCTATCCCACGCATTCCTGGAGGATGCCGAGAGGACCAGCTGGAGAGCTGCACACCCTTATTGCCAGTGGCGCTTGGTGCTCTATGGGTAGAGTATCCTGACACAAGTCTCCAAACATCAACGCATTTTGTTCAAATAACCTGGTTGATGACACTATGCCAGCTAAATTAATGACTTGCATCTTCTCTTGCCTTTTCACCTCTTTTCTAGATTGGTTGACCTGTACGTTCAGCTGTATCTTGGGAGGTGTTGCCTTCTGGGCTGATTTTTTTCTATCATTGTCAAGCAGATCGGTGGAGCTGTGCCTGACTTTCTGCACCTGTGCCTCCGTTGATTTTGATGGATGCAGGACTTTGTCACTGTTCAAGCTACTCCCAGCTTGGTCAGCATCCATCCTAGAGAACTAGACAAGGACCAGCCTTTGTCTTAGCTGAGAGACAATGTCATCTATATACAGAAGCTATAGATAGCCCACGGCTAAATGTATGCTCACATAGCTCTGCTGCCCTCGGAGCAAGAGGCTGCATTTTGGGAAAGGAATTTGTCGCTCTCATAATTCAGCGGAGAGCAGCATCATCAGTCCTGCCCTGTCGGCATGTCCTGCCAGCTCCCAGAGGTCCTCACTAAAGGGCCTTTTTGCTTGGTCTGGGGGGCTGTGGACAGACAGCCTTAACTGGGTGTCGTGTCTTGAAGCCATGTCTGGCTGCCAGTTCCGTCACTGATGTAATTTTTCTGACAAAGCTTATTTTCATTAGCCAAATGTGTAGGCATTCATAAATGTTTTGTAGAAAAATTCCTCAGAACCCTTGGCTGAACACTTCAGAGCTTAGTTTCTTTTCCTCTGATGGTAACATGTCAGACACAAGTGGTTTATATACTCGGACAGATCTTTAAATATGCTTATACTGCAACATTTTTCGTGTTTACTGTGTGTTTGTATGTGACCATATCCCAGCATATCACTGCAACTATTTTTGAGGTCAAAATATTGAGAGTTCCACTATTCTTCCGATATTTTAACCCATAAATAGTGGCAGTAGCATGAGACAAGATCTAGTATTAGTTTAATCTTTCAGTGGCATTCTGAAGCAACAGATCTTAGTGAGAGCCACAGTCACAGATATGCAGGTTTATGTGGATTCTTCCAGAAACAGAGGTGTTTCCCCAACCCCTTCATTAGTTGTGGTTTTTATTGTAACATCTCTTGTTCTTATAACATCTGTGCTGCTTCTAGAGGAGTAGGCTCAGTACAGTAGTTGTAAACAAGGCTACCCTGTAGGAGTATATTCTACTTGGGCACGTCTTACCACATCTTACGTGAAGTTACCTCCTTTCTTCTAGCTAGCGCATATTGTACAACACTATTGTTATTGCCTAATGTTAAAACTCTCTTTTGTGTGCATACCTACACGTGTGAAGAACACCGCTGTGGCAAAAGTGAACAATTCTTGCAACACATTGTTACGGCTGTCAGCCACTGATGCAGGCGGTTGTTGGAGTGTGTATATAGCCTTTCCAGCCCCCAGATTCAATAGCAACAGCTGCTAGGGCTTTTGTGCCGGCTATGATTGCAAAACCGTTCTCTGCCTGTTTCTTCCTGTGCCGATCCACCACCCCTGCAGCAGGCTGCCTGTGAGCTCTGGGTAGCAAGACCGTTTGTACAGGGTGAGGCTCTGAAATCCTCATTTTGCACTCCAGCATCTGCCACTGATTTTCTGTGAGCTGTTTTAGCTGTGCCACGTAACCTGTGTTAATTTATTTCCCTGTGAAAGTAGTAACAGGTCAGAGATCTGAGCAGAAAATGAGCTCGTTGGAACCTGGGTGGGTGCAAATCCTCACTGAAAGGGAAAACCAGGCGGCCACATGGCTGCAAACCATCCCGCGGGAATGTAAAGCCCGTATGGGGCTGTGCTAATGTGCCTCTAAATTGACACCGGGTTGGAACTGCGCTGTGAATATTGAAGAGTCTCTTTTATCGTATTCCCCATGAGGTAATTCTTATGGAATAACATCAAATCACTGATGAAAGGGAAACTCTTTATTTGCTTATTCTAGGGAGAGATGGCAACATAGTACAAGAAATGCTCTGTGAATACAACTTGGGAGAAATGGTTGCATTTGATTTTGTTGATGGAGACATAGGAGAGACTTTAGCAGATAAAGACTGACACATGTTAAAGGACCTTTATTGTGGATCAAAATAAAAGGCAGATTTGGAGAGGGTGCTTCGTGTTGTTCTTATTTGTCCCTATGCAGTGCATCTTTGTAGGTTTGCAAACTCCTGAGGTACAAAAACTGTTAGACCTCAGACCGCCCATCTTTTACACAAGTGATGGTTATGGCAGTTTAGGGTTTTTTTTCTTATTCTCTCTATTGTTTTTTCCTTTTACAGCAAAAATCTTTTGGCCAGCGGTAATGCAAAATTCCCTATTCTTTTAGAAAGCTGATGTTTGCCAAAACGGTAACCTTATAGATTGTCTTCTTGTCAGTAAGGCTTTTAACCACCGTTTTGGCAGAGCCTTGAAACATGCCCTTTCTCAGGAAAGAGTTGTCTGGGCTAGAAAAGCATTGGCATTAAAAAGAGGTTGTCATAGTGATTGAAACCTCCTCATAGACATTCCTCAGGAAAAGTATGCTGCAAGATGCACCTTTGTAGTCCCTTTTTTAAGTAAGGGACCCTTTAAATTGAAGAGCCTATTTCATTGTCTAAATGCAGATTTCTGTCACTTGTAAAACAATAGGACTCTGGAGTGCTGTTTGTGTATCAATGCTTATTTTAATTACTTTCTACAAGAAATGGCTCAATGGGAATTAAGTTCCAATTTCTTGCTATTGCAAGGCTCCAAGTTTTTTAGGTCTAAACCAGAATCACAGCTTGGTTCCTTAGATTAATAGGAAAAGATTCAAGGAAGACACTCAAACTGAGCCCTGAATGACTGGCTCTGAGCAGGCTTGAAAAGCACAGCCTGGGAAACCTGTCCTTGTTGGTGTTTGGTCTTTTGCCTGAGAAGACCTAAAAAAGGTCGGGACTTGGCCGTTATCTCTTGAGCAGACAGATCCATATGTATGACCAGTGTGTTTGGGTCTGGACAGAACTGTGTGTGGATAAAAAAGAGAGAAGGAGAATACGAACAAACTATTTTTATACTAAATCTAGAAATACAGTATTTAATCAGTATGGTTTTTTATATATAGATGTAATTATTCATTTGAATCACTGTTATATCTATGTTATGTTTCTGTTTACCAAAATAAGATGAGGAAGGACACGTTTCCAGGGTAGGGTCTTCATTATAAAAGAAAATAAAATATATGCTGGATAATCTGGGGAAGGATTGAAAGACAATTAAGCTAGGAATGAAGTATGCGCAGGGATGGGTGGGGTCGTAGAAGTCTCCTGGCGATTATATCTTTCAGTGCTTGGAGTCTCTGGATGTCCCTTATTCCATACACTCACTTTCAGTTCTTTCATAACACATGAACACACAAAGAATATTAATTAGATGAAAACTAAATTCGTGGCCAGCCCAGAACCATCTGTTAGAAACCCACTTTTTTACCTGGCTGCCCAACAAGAAAGGTCTAATCCTGAGATATTTGGAGACGGCAGAATGAGAAGTGTTGATGTGAGCTGCACTGGATTTCAATGCCTACTCCTGCAACAAAATTAACCCCAAATTCCAATCCTGTTGGGATTAAAGGAAGAGACAAAGAAGGAGACTTTTGGGAAGATCTTGTTATTTCTGGAAATACCCAAAGCCCTGCTGGGAATGGGGCCTAATGAGAACCTATTATTGTTCATATTGTTCTCTCTGAAATCAAAGGGACTTCTGCAATTGACTTGAAAGGAGCAGGACCTGGGAGCCATTTATTTTACTTTCATCCCCTGTGTGACAGTTCATCAGTTCAAAATAGTGACTTTGGAGTTTGTGGGTATGGGAAAATTCATCTGAGCGAGAAACAGGGGCTGTTTTTTTATATTGCATCAGGGTGTCCAGGGAATTGGGCAAAGATGCAGTGTAGTTCAGTTTAAATCTGGTTTACAGTGCGTGAATCTATGTTACCATTTTAGTTCAGATCACAAGCATGCTTTTGAAGAAAATCTGCTGATCATTCCCAGTTACTTCACTTCAGTGTGCATTGTGGAGTCACCTGGGAGCACACAAACTAGGCTCCTCCCAGATGGAACTAGTCCAGAGGATGTGCTCTAACCACTGTCAGCCGGTTCTTGAGACTGAACCGAAAGGCAGGCAGGACCAGGAACCCCTGGAATGCGTGAGGAGAGGCTGTCAGCCCCACTCTTTCACCCTGCAGATCCTATTGCACTGTCGTGTCTGCATCATGTGTCTGTGCTGCCACAGAAGCCTGGGGGGGAATATGTGCTCAAGCCTGGGTTTCCCGGTTGTCCATCCTTGCCTGGGTGTCAGGCTGTAGCCTAGAGCAAGTCTGCAGGGTCTTTCCTGGGGAGGAAAATCCATGGGAGGGAGGATCACTGAGCTTGCGAGACCTTCAGTAACAGGAGATGGGTTTTCTTCTTTCAGCACACAGCTGTGCTTGCCCAGCATCTACCTTCTCTTGCTCTTGGATGCTCTAGCAGGCACTGGCTTACTGTTTGAATAAAATTTCTTCCTTTCACATAAGCAGCTGATTTTAAATACTTAAGAAATATTCCAGGGCTAATTGAAATATGTTTGGTAATACATTTTTAAAGCAGCACAACATAGTCAGACTTGGAGTTGCATTTGGCACAGCAGTTGCTGCAGGTGAACTGTGGTTGAAACAATGTTATGAAGATTTTTTTGTCTGCCCTTTCTTCTTGAAAGCCCCGAAGTTAAGGAGGACCAAAATCTGGATCCCGTTCAGAGTTTTGTGGCTGAAGTTCCTCTTACATGTTATTCTCCACATAAGAAATTGCTGTAAATGCTCATTCAAAAATCCTTTAGGAAGGATAATAAAGGTGTTTGGTGAAATTTGCTTTAATATTCCCTTTATAGCAACTCCCACCAGGTACAGGTGTCTCTCCAGCTGCAGTTTCAGCTTGGCGACTTTCCTGGTCCGCCTTCCCTGGGGTTTGTTTCGTGCTGCAGCCTTTCATCCCTCGCTCCCGGCCGGGCCAGCGTTAGGGACCTGGTGGGAGTGCTGGGTGCGTGCCTTTGTCCCCGAGTTACTCATCAACCCGAGGGGCCGGCAGGGCTCAGGGGCACCCGGTTACTGTGGTTACCAGTGGCATTGCGCTGCGCTTGTAAATGCGATCTTTGACCATAGCTACTGCTCTGGAGGAATTTTCACAGCTCCCAGAGAAGACAAAACTCTGGGATTTGGGATGGAAAAGGTTATCTGATACAAGGTGGATGAAGCAGAGGCTTGTTCTGCAGGAAAGTGAATCCCTCTGCCTTGCAATGAGGGAAACGTTGGAAGGTTTTTAAGTTTCACGCATATTCCTTTGTAACTATGGTCTCGTTAAATTTGTTTTCTCTAGCTCTGGTTCAAGGGTTGTGGACGGTGGTAGGGGTTTGGTTGTTGGCCATTTGCAGAGGTATAAGGTCACTCAAATTGTTCTTGCGCTTGTGTGTTCGCAGCAAGAAAATTTTAATGAGTCTTTCATCAGTAGTAGCCAGATCATATCTGCTCCAGCGTATCACTCATCTGGCCCCAGCAGAATTAATGCATTGAATACCTTGAGCTAGGCTGAATGTACAGAAAAGGAGCTGAAGACTTTGTGTAGTCACAGCAACAAAACCACAGCTGAACTATAAGTTTCTCCACAATCTCACAATAAATGTATTTTAGCCTGAAAGGTTGCGGTCACCTGCCTGTGGGAGAGTGTTCTCAGTTGGGACTTTTTTTATTTTGTTCCCATAATGCTGCAAAAAGATATGTCACTGGATAATAGAAAATGGGGCCAGAGTACTGGAGACACAATAATATTGCTTCACTTACCATTGTACCTTGTGTTACATTCACTGTTACGTTACTTTAATGACTGTATTTTTGAGAAGAGTTTGTATCCATAAGCCATATGTATCTATTGCATATTGCATCTTTATTTACTTGAATTATGTAAAACATTTAGTTCCAGGTGCAAATTTAACAGGGAAGGGGCTCCCAAGGGCCTGCCTGGCTGAAGGGGAGCACAAGAGGTGTAAGTGCAGGGATTGCCCCCCCTTGCCGGGACTCTGCCACTCTCCTGCCCACTTCAGATGCTCACTCCAACCTCTGCATAGGATTTTGGGAGCAATCCTTGCTTCTTATCCCTTCTAGTACTTCCCCGGAGTTCAGGTCTGCACTGCTTTTTTTCTTTCAGTGCTTACACAGAAAGTACACCAGCACCTAAGCAGTTCATGAAAACACAAGAAATTATTGCCTGCCTGAGCTTAAAATCTGAGTGATGGCTCTGAGCAGATCCTTAGCCCTTAGAGCAGGAAGGCGGCAGCTCGCTGCCAACAGCCAAGGTCCTGCCCCTGCGCCAGAGGAGGAGAAGGGGTGACAGTGGCGCGCTGTGTTGGCTCCTGATCCCGGGGATCAACAGGTGGTCAGTTTTGGATGGTGTCAGGAGCAAAACCAAAGGAATTAGTGCAGTTAAAGCTGTACCAAATTTTTTCTCAGTTCTCTCTTTGCTTCTGTGGGAAGCTCCCAAACGAGGTATGACTCAGTGGGGCCCAGCAATATGGGTTTTTTGAAGATGCGCTCTGTGTGCCGTGTTGGGAGCTGCAGACACAGAGCTTAAGGGGTGCTGCGCAAGGAGCCACGTCCCAAGGCAAACATGCAGGTAAAGGGAGTTGGGGTGGTGTAGCAGGCAGGGGCTGCATGCTGCTGTGGGATTACAGCCCCAAACAGAGATGATAGGCCAGATACAGTTTCACTGGGGCTCGTACTGTGGCATAAAGGGTTCTTTTTAGTGCAGCCAAGAATCCTATTAGCCTTTTCTTTTCCTGAACAACCTGTCTCCTATCCATTGG
Organism: Syrrhaptes paradoxus; assembly: GCA_013400615.1. Taxonomy (NCBI): domain Eukaryota; kingdom Metazoa; phylum Chordata; class Aves; order Pterocliformes; family Pteroclidae; genus Syrrhaptes; species Syrrhaptes paradoxus. The sequence continues at coordinate 58,903 of VZTO01026103.1, forward strand.
CGGTACACTTGGGTTATCTAGCATCATATAGTGCGTCTTATGTGGTTTAGCTATAAAATGCATCTCTTTACATTTGCTCACATTACAGTGGAGTCCGTTGCTTCACTATGACTAGATCCCACGAGCCTTAGTCACGCAGATGTCCTGCCTGACTCCACGGGTCTGTTCCCAGTGAGGAGGTGAGCGGGGTTTGGCTGTTAGCATGACCACAGCCTGCCCAGCACAGTCTGCGTTACTTGGGGCATTAAACATACTGAGATTCAAGTGGTCGGGGGTGTAATGCCTTAGAGCCTGCAAAATTGCAGTGCTATTATGACATTTTGGTGAGGTGTTTCACTTTACATGATATATTTTGCTCCTTTCTTGTAATTTTTGAACATCTATACCATTTTTAAAGACAGAAATGCCCCACCTCTTCCACTTGAACACCCTAAAAAGGAACTCTTTCCTGTGCCATAAATGTTATAATGCTGTTTATGTGTACCCTCTTGTTCCTATAATGTCATATCACTCTGGACTAATTACTCATTATTTTAGTGGAAGGAGCACTCAAAATATCCAAGTTTCATATAATCGAAATTAAAATAGTAGATATGAGGCAATATCACACTTAGGCTAGTAGCTTTGTCTGCATTAGTGAAAATCCATGCTATGAAAAACCCTTTATCTGTGTGTAAAAGCATCTTAATATAATCTTGCTGAATTACCTTGAGTGGTCCTTCTGCTGTGAGAGGCAAATACTAATTTAATTTCACTTTTGATGGAGCTCTTTTAGTTCCCATGTAGATACCAGCAGCTTATAACTAGTCCTGCCATCACACATCATCACAGAAAGTAGAGTCTCCAATGCTGACTCTCAGAATAGATTGCTTCAAGAAACTGTCAGTAAGTAGCCTCTATTGCAATTAGACAATTTAGAACAGTGCTAATGAGGATAAATTTGCAAGGATACTTGGCACAATTCAACATGGCTGGCAACGATGGCCTCCACTGTTTTTGCCTAAAATACTGGAATACATATAATTTGGTTGCAAACAGTAAAAGTTTTCAGGTATAAACAGGTCAATTCACTGCAGAGCATAAAGGCACAGAAGCTTATGATAATAATTTTCATGTCTAAAAATTCTTTCTCTTCCTCATAAACCTCATTGCAAATTCTTCCCTGTGAGAAGAGTGAGACAGCTCCCTGTGAGCTGTCCTCTCTTCCTTGAGCAATTTCATTAACTTCACTCCAGCTATCTGGGTAGGAAGAGGTTTGCAAGACTAGGTCAACAGTTTGACTTCCTTTCCCACGGGGTACTAGAGTTTATTATAACAAATCAATTTTGCCATTTTTAATTAACTTTTAAGAGGACAGACTATTTTTGGTAAGCAATCTAGACTCCGTTGTTTGTCCTCTTTTCGTATGGATTTTGCCTGACTCGGGATTTTGTAACATTTTTCCTCTGTTGAGATCTGTTCTTATTAGAATTGTTATTTTGGTAAAAGCCGTACGCTTGCAGCGATTTGCATACCTAAAATGCTGAGGTCGCTTGTACAGTGATACCGTTAGGTTTCCATGTCTCACTGTTTGTCTCCCTGTCGGATTAACGATTCTTGCTTTACCACCAGGAACATCTGTCAGTCTTTTCTGCGCTGTCTGGCAGCTTCATTAAGGATCTGAAACGCATGTAAACACCTTGGGGCTGGGGCTGTCTCTGACTTTTCTCTTGGCCAACACAGTGCATTTAGACAGTGCTTAACTAGCTGCAGTTCTGACTAATAATGACACAGATACTGTGTGAATACTCATAAAAAGCAGAAAATTTGTGGTCTCATTTTGAAGGGTTTGGGAACCAACCTCTCCCATAAAGGTTGTTGGGTAGGGAGAACTCAGACTTTTCCATGTCAAGCTTTTAATCTCCAGAATGTCCTTTTTACTTTTAAAAGGCCAAATTGTCCCACTGACTTGTTATTGCAGGATGTTCCCAGGTTCTGTTTTGCACTGTGGTTTACTGGTGGAAAGGTATTTGAGGTCCTAGTAATTTTATTTGTTTATTTAGGTGAGTTGGGTTTTTTTGTGTGATCGCTTGAGGGAATCAATGAATGCTTTTGTTCTTCTTCTTAATTTTATTTTATAACTGAATCATAAATTGCTGGACAGATCAAAGTTGCGGTTTGCTCTTGGTACATACACTTCAAGTGACATTTCCAGTGGCGGCCATATGAAGGAGAAGGCAAACAATCCTTCCTTAGGGTACAATTACTTTTGGAAAGGTTCATTGATGGAATATACCTTCTAATCAGGAGATACATCAAGGAGAGGATGAGCCCTTCACTGCATGGTTAGGAAGGCAGAGGGGTGGGGTTGGCGGTCACTGGGGCTTTGGCTGCGGAGTGGGTGTGGAGTGGGATGCCCGGAGCTGTGCATCAGGCAGAGCTGCCCTGAAATACAAGGTCTCCTTTCCCTGTTGGGGTGGGGTTTGTCTTTTTCTGGAATGCAACTTCATTGGGCTAAGCATAATGCTAATAATCTGTGATTGATAGCTGTTATTGGTGCGTCTCTTCTCAGATGCAGTTCAGGGATGGTGTGAAGAGAGGGCATCCGGGAGCCAGATCTGCCTCATCTGGGGTGGATCTTTTCCGTCTGTCTGTGGCACCTGTGCTTCAGAAATGATGCAAATAGTTTTTTAGTGGATGAGTTCTGTATTTCTTCCTCCAAGTTATGTGCAATGTCAGGCATAGTTTCTCTGCCTAAAATACCTACTTCTTGGGGTTGTTTTCACTACAGAAAGTATGTTATGTTTTCTGACTTGGCTCAAAGAATTCACTTCAGTTACTCAAGGCACAGGATCAAGAAGATGAGAGATTTCTATAATCCTCCAGCAAATTTGCTGAGGTCAATAGAGTTTTCCTACCTGAGCCATGTGAGCTGACCTTACAGAAAATATGGGTGCCTTATCTTGACTACATTTCTGTCAGGGTAGGTGACATGCACTAGTTAACTGCAGTTAAAATAAAACAAGAACCTCCTTTCCATTAACTCACATCCCAGTACTCTCCTAAATTTCCTTCCTGTGCTTCTGCTGATATTGCCAGTGTTAACGTAGCTCTTGTTAACTGAGTTCCCAGTGCAGCCTTGTGAGACTTTTCTCTTTCCTATTGGAAGTGGATGGCGATCTAGGAGAAGGACCCTCATGCGTACCCAAATACAGAAGACAGAGGACTGTAGCTGTAGCTTGCAGGAGAATTTGTTTTGTTGTTTCACCGTAGCTTTAGGTCAGTCTGTTTTCCATGGCATGCAGTTAGCCCAATTCTAAATAATGTACAGGCTTGCATTTCCTCTGTGGATTTTTCTGTATAAATTGCCTTTCTGTGTGTATTTGTGAATATGTCAATATCTATATGTATTTCTCTTATAAAAAGTTTAAAATTCCATAGAGCTTTTTAAGGCAATGACATCAACATGTTGCCTTGCTCTTATATTTAGCCCAGGTTATGGTGAGTGAAGAGTGATTTAGTGGGCTTTGAGGACGTAATGAGTGCATTACCAGTCTTTAAAAAATCAGTTAGTGAATCAAATCCTGACTCGTGTGCAAGAACTTTTGACTTGCTGAGTTAGTCTGTTGGATTTCCCAGAGCCAGCAAATGAATAAAATATATGAATTACTAGCCTTTCAGCAGCTCCTTTTTCCTTTTTTAAAAATGTCAGAATTACTAATAGTTAAAAAGTTGTTTTCATTCTAAGTATGGACATTTCCTATTATAAAATAGTTTTGTTAACTGTAAACTCCTAGTTAGCATTTTCTTGTCCTTTCTTGGTAAAACTGGTGCTCACGTTTCCAGGAGATTTGCATTGGCACAAATCACTGTCCAGCCTCAAAGGGCCACAGGTGCCTCCTACACACAGACTGTGCATCTCCTCCTCCCTCTGAGCTGCTCTTTGCTTGTGGAGCAGATGACGCATGGTCAGGATGGCAAAATAGATTCCTTAGCTGGAGGAGAGTACTGGAGTCAACATTATCAGTTTTTTTCTGGCATGACACCCTTGCAAGCAAGCACACTTACTGTTTTTTTTAATGCCCCAACGCCCAGAACTCTGGTAATTCACTGGAATCTTTTTCCCATTTTAAGAAACATGGTTTTCTAGAGAAGCTTCAGGAGTCCCCCACTTCCCAGTGTCGTTTAATGGCTTAATTTTGTAGCACAAATATTAACATACCAATATTTAATTTTATTTGGATAAACCTCCTTGTTCTGTTAGAGGCTTAGCTCCTGATTTTTAAATACACGGCATTGGAAACAATACCGTAAACATTCAAATACTTTTGTAAATTAGTTCTCTTGGGCTGCGAGTAGGGAGAGCTAATATTCTTACATTAGCATGGAAGCGCCTTAGGCCTTTCTTCTTTCTCCTTTATTGATACTATCTGAAGCATCTTTAGACTCAGGTTCTAGATTCATTAAGTCAGGATTTATACGGGTGAGACATCGCAATTAGCCGTTGCACTCAGTTTACACCAGTCCAGCTGACACCTCTCTTCACAGAAATCTGCAGAATTACATTATTTACATGGGTATCACTACAAGTGTATGTCTCCTTGCAGCAATCACTGTTTAGCAAGGTCAGGGGACTTCACCAGGTTCGAGCACAACAGGCTGGTGGCAACTAGCAACATTGATCCAATTGTTGCTGGAGTACTACTGTGTTTTGCTGCGGCACCTCTTTTCCCCATACAGCACGAGTTGGGATAACCCTGGCCGGAAAGCTCCCCTGACAACCTGAAGTACTGCTGTTACAGCTAATGGGACTTACACATCCTAATCCTTTAGATCACTTTGAGCATCCTGGACTAAATTTATAAAAAAAAGAAAGGGAGAAAAAAAAAACCTGTGTTAAGCTAATGTTCAGGGTCTAAATTAAGCTCTCACAAAACAAGAGGATTTGGCATCATTATCTCTGTCTGTTGTTCCTGTGTATTACTGCTGTTGTTACCCCTTATAAGAAAGACTCCGACCTGTGTGAAATTGAAAGCTAGGGTGAAAAAAATAAACCACTTTAATGAGCAAATGTTTAATAGCTTTTATGCAAGATTTCCCAACCTGAGCAATTTCATTTTAAAATCACATGTTATTATGAAAAAGCCGTACTCTGACAGTTTAATAGAGTCCTAGGGCCTAACTCTGCCATATTTGCATTAAGCAACTTTTTTTTTTCCAGGAGCAGTTGTATGGCAGTTACCAGGAGTAGGGTACTGCACACCATGAGTAAGTGAGTGATTTAATTACCCAGTGGAAGATTCTCATTAGTGTAGAAAAGAAGTATTGACCTTTCCAAAGTCTAATACATGCAGTTTAGCAACATTAAAGCAGCTTTCTATCTAAAAGCCAAGACTATCCATTGAGCATTGGGAACTCCTTGTAAAGATGTGATGGGAAAAGTTGGCTGCCACTGGAAGAAGTGCGGTATGGGCTGGAGCCTGCACCATTCCCAGGGATGGGAATTTTTCCTTTGACTTGGCAGAGAGCAAGATAAAGATCAGTTTGCTGAGCTCTGAGAGACCAGTTAAACAACTCTGGTGTTGGTCGCATTCTCATGGTAAGCCTGTGGACTAAATGTGTAACTGCTTCAGCAGGTAAATGCCTCTAAATTAACACTGATAAATTAACTAACGTAATCCTTTACTGTAAATAATGACTGTTGTGTGCCATATTTTAGCATGTTGGGATCTGAAGAGTTTTATAACAGAAGAGCAGAGAACACACTCCAATGAGGAAGAGCAACAAGCCTGCAAGCACACCTTACTTTTAGGGATTTTAACTGGGCATTAACCTGTATATGCTTTATTAGCAAAATTCTCCTCTCAAGTAAATTTACATACAACATGTTAATTGCCTTTCAACAGATTTTCCTTCCAGGGGAGTGGCGAGAGTCTCTGACGACAAAACTCATCTTGGTGCATTGTGTTTGCAGGTAGCTTGAAGAAGTGAGTTACATACCATAGTTAGTTCTCATCAGACAGATGTGAAAATAAATCTACTGGTTGCTTACATGGGTTTTTTTGGTTGTTCTTTGTTCAGTGACTTGATGGTTTTGTTGGAAAGATCTTTTGGTGCCCTGTAGATTTCTCTATGGCTTCTTATAAAGCTGTTGAGCTGAATTCTCACCTAAGATCTCTTCTGACTCTTGAGGTGCATCTTCTCAGACAATGATTTTGAAGTTGGAAGCCAGGGAAGCAGAAGGTCGTGGTGTAATCTCACACAGACTGGCTCTGACCAGGATGACTGCTGGGTGTAGCCCTGGTGCGGCAGTTACATTGACCTTAGGTCAGGAGAGACACAGAAGGCAGACCTGTGAGAGACCAGACAAGCAATTATAGGGTGGAGGTTTTAGCCTGGGAGGGAGGAGAGCTCTCTCCATAAAACAAAAAAAAAAAAAAAAAAACAAATGTGGTTTGCTTCTGTTAATGAAACCCATTTGGTGCACTGAAAAGATTTAGAGCAGCGAGCCAACAGCATTTAACAATTTATCTTCTAAATAGTTAGCAAGTTGGTTTCATGGGGTGAGGAGGAATCAGGATCTGCCTCCTTTCCTCACTGAGACCTTTCTGGTCTGCAGGCAAGCCGGGTTGCCTGTCTTGTCTTTTCCACTTGACTGTATTGCAGCATTGTCGCATGTGCCATGATGAAGAAAGGGTGCTGGGAATTGCTATGGCAGGACCTGAGCACATGAAAAGCAGGGACAGCCATTAGCTGTCCAGCATTAGAGTTGCCATTGCTTCCCAAATAATGTATCCTGGGGGTTACACAATGAATCATTATGTTCATTGTCTGAAAATTTTGTGCAAGTAGGGAAGTGCATAATCTACAGTCTGTTTATTCATAAATACCAGCCCATTAATTTTGCTTCTCTGACGTTATCTTGGCAAACAGTTATCTGCAATAGTGTAGACTATAAATGCCTATGGATGTTACACCTTTTTGGATACCATTTTTATCAGGGTCTTACCTTGGCCTTCAGAGAAATGCAGAGAAAACAGTACCTGTAATTAGCTATATAACATCTGCTCTTACTGCCTGACCTGGAGATGTGATTGGATTCGTGTGCAGTGTTGGTCTGTTCACTTTGTGGCATGTATGACCAAATTTGTGTGTAAGGTTGCTGGAATACAGTAGATGCCAAGTCTACCATACCTTCTGCATAGTGAGACTGTAACGCAGAAGATTCATTTCTTGTGCCACAGAAATATCTCAGGTGGTTCTCGTTCCCACACAAGGGAGACAGATCCTTATTTCATTACTTTTGCACTCTCCAAAGTGTTGAGTGAGGACTCTGGGTCAGGCAGCAATGAAATGTTAAAAAATAGAAGATAATGGAAGAACGAAAATATATTCCCCTTCACAGCAGGAATCCCTCTCTGCTAAAGTAAACAGAGAAATAATTCATCTTTAAATTCCTATTTAAAACTTCCATCTATTAAAATAGGATTATTTGAACAGTATAATACAGGAGGTTATGTAAAGATTTTAATGATGTGCCGTGTACTGCTTTCAGTTTTTAATAGAGATCTCTTTCATTAATTGTGTTTTGCTGTTTTGATGAGTAAGTGTTTTCACCTGAAGATGATGAGTGAAAACTATGAAAGTTTTGGCGGAGTGCGTCGCTCTGGCAGAGGGATGGCCCCGGGCCCGCTCGGGGCGGCTCGTCAAGTAGGTGCCCGTTGCTCCTGAGGTGTTGGTGGGAGCTGCTTGGAGGGAAACCACTGCTTGACTTCTCATCCTGGTGGCAGCCATGCTGCTTTGATGGATACTGCAGTAAAAGAGATTGGTTTATGCTGGTTTGAGTAAGAGCTTGATCACACAGGCCTTACTTCATCAGATTTGTCTTCTTAGACGAAGGCCCAAGGCCGTTGCAGAGCATTTTTCTGAGAACTAACTCTTACAAAGGGGGCCCTGAGTTGACTCCTCTGGCGTGGGCTGTAGCGCCTCACAGTTTAGGCCTTGTAGTGAAATTCCTCAGAGGTGTGAAGACTTCTAGGATTGAAAGAGGGGATGGAAGGAAAGTCTTTAATATGGAGATTTATGAACTTTCTGTATTGCACATGGAGATAAATATTTAAGTACTAAAGTGACCACACACCACATGCGTTACGCAGTTGGAGCCATATATCAATCTCACAGCTGTGGTGCGTGGGGTGATATCATTGTCCGCTTTGGTCACCACTCATTGTCTTCAACTCAAAATGTTAGCTGTTTTGGTTTTTTTTTTCCCTTTTTGTGCTGCTTTTTATAAACCTTTGGGCAGGAGTGCATTCTTGGCACTGTTGGATGTTTTGGGGGAAAGCAATTCCACACATTCTTAGCTTTGGGAAGTGATCAGGCAGAAAGACGTGAGCTAACGTTGGATGATTTATCATTGTTCTACCAGAAAAGGGACACGACCTTAAACAACTACTGGCTGTGTAAGCCCAGAAAGTTATTTTACATGGAGTTGTTAAAGCCTGAAATGAGAATAGTGACAGCCGTGCATACTGGAGAGGTGCACTCCAGTTTGTTTAAAACCAAAGGCTTTATGTACCCGCGTCTTAATTTTGACAATGCAATAATGGGAAAAAGTGTAAAAAGGAGAGATTTGCTTTCAGGAAAAATATTAAGACTATGAAGGCTTAATATGTCAAAATGTTGGGTATTTTGTTCAGTCTGGGAGGTCTTTGTCTTTGTAAGAATCATCTTCTCCAGCCTAGGATTTAAGTTCATTGATGTGCTGTCTTGGTGAATGAAGAACTCCCTTTCTGTGATGCTGAAAGAAAACAGCCTTCTTTACCAAGATTCCCTTTTAGAGCCAAAATCAATTACTGGACATCTGATCTTATGTTCCTGAGTGATTCATAAGAGAGACCTTGCATTTAAGCCCTTTCTGTTATTCTACTGCATGCACTGTGTAGTAGAAATTGTCTAATTTAAATACAATAGTTGTAAAAGGCATATGTCAAGTGCTGTCTCAACCTCACTCTCTTTCAGAAAGTGCTAGTAAATCAGACAGGCAGTAAATTGTTTTAATTTGCTTATGAATTCAGTAGGAATTATCTACAAAGCCATCACACTTCTAGGTTTTCTTGGACAAGTCTCCTTTCTCTTCCCAGCAATTTTGTCCAGGCAGAAAAGCAGGACTTTGCCTGTAAGAAAGCGCATATGTCATAACTGTGTGAAAGTTTTACCTAAGGAGGTATTTGATAATTAGGCTAATTAAAAGCAAGCACTAGGGCAGATTTGCTGAAGATATTTATGAAAGTTATTTCTGTGTATAAACAGAAAGAAAGAAAGAGGAGCAAGAAAAAATACAGAAGTAATTATAAAAGGTGGACCTTACTGTAATGTACATCTCTTAGATTTGCTTAGGTTTTTCCTCTTGCTTTAAGCAGTCACTGGATATTTCCATACAACAGTGATGCAAAATGACCCATCTTCCACATTTGTTTGACTGTCATGTCAGAAGAGCTGCTTAAAAGCATGAAAGCTTTATTTTGCATCCTTCAGGCCTGAACCAGAACAGGAGCAGCACAGCTGCTACTTTGGCTTTAAAGATAACACTGCTGTGAAGACTTGTCTGGTTTTAGGTACATAGTTTTCTGCGTGATAGTCTTTTGAAGTTTGTGATGGACTGCTTTGTACAAACACATGCATGAAGTGTTTCCAGTCCTGGGTCATGATAAAGCCTCTTTGAAAGAAATCAAGTGGTGTATTTTGTTCTGGTTCACAAAAGTGGTATTGAATAACATAGTGAAAACCTTTGCTGCTTAGTGAATCGGGAGAGAAACAGCAGTCTGGCCCTGGAGGGAAGAGAGTCATGATGTACAGAGCCTCAAGGTGAGGTCCCAGGGCCTTCGGGTTTATGTTCCAAAAGAAATAAAATACATTTTATTTTAGAGACAAGTCAGTCTAATTCGGACTTCCTTCAAACCACAGGCAGAGTCAGGAGCTGGCAATGAAGCAAAGCAGGAGGGTAAGAACTGGGGGAAGGGAAAAAGCTGTCAGTTGTGGGAAGCTGCTGGTGTTGGACAAGCTTACTTCATCCTAAAGGTTTTCCTTTCCTGACTGTCCCAGAGTTCCCTCCTAGCCCGTTGGGGTGAGAAATAACGTGGTACCCTGGACCTGGCAAAGCAACCATCTCTGAAGGCATAGAGATTCCTGTTTACAGCTTTATTGAGGGGGGGATTGCATAGAAGGGGAGAGTGGGAGGGGAGGAATATGTACATGGTGGTTCTCGGGGAACTTTTTGGGAACTGTGTTTCCCAGCAGGCAAAGGACTTAAATTCACTGCTTGGAAGATAAGACTGTCAATGTATGTGTTTGTCCTCAATCCGTCTGTATGTGTATCTGTCTGTTTGTGTGTCTGTCTATGTCATGTATTGGAATTTTATACAGCAATGCAACTTCTGGTTCAGTATAGAGAATGTTGAGTGAGAAATTGCCTATATTGTTTTGTAATTAATTAGTAACATTTGGACTAGATGGAAAATAGTGAACAAAAATAGTTCTTTGAGTTAAAAAAAAAAACCCAAAACTAAACAAAAACCCCCATTCCTGTAAATGAAAAATTATATTTAGCATGTGCTGCTGGAAATGGTTCGCCTTCAAACCCAAAACTGAAAACTCCTTAAAATGAAGAAGTTGGGGAAAAAACCAAAAAAATCGTAACCAGAAATGTATATTCAATTTTAGAAATTTGAGCTTTAATACTCTGAAGAAAGGTGAAGGCATTTGTCTTTTTGCAGTATATTTGTCTGTTTCCAGTTGCAGTAGTGTAAACCTCATCAGAACCACTATGATTACTTCATGTTGGCATCTGTGAACGTGAAAATAATATTTGGCTTGCGATCTTAATGTTTTAGCTCCTCAGTAGAACTCAAACCCACAGGTAAAACACACTGGTATTTTCCTGTGTAAGTGTGAATTCACAAAGGGAAAAAAAGGAATGTGTGGAACAATATCGTTAAAGTTGAAAGGTAAAGAGAAAGTGTGCACAGTCCTGAAACGCAGATACTTAGGCTCAGCTCTACTTCCGTTATAGCTAATGCCAAAACTCCTATTGTTTTCCCTGGGAGCTGGATTAAGACTTTTATTGATATCATGCCAGTTTGAATTCCTTCTCTTGATCTTGATCTTGACAATCACTTTTTCCATTACAGTTCCATTAGAGATTTAAAACACAGTATAATAAACCTCAGTGAAAAAACAACTTAATGCACCTAAATTATTATGCAAATAGATACAAATTTAAACTAGTTCACGTCATTGCAGTTCTCTCTTTACGTAGAACAATAGAATCTAAACCTTACTCTTTTCACTTGCTAATCAATTTTTAGTTCACTGTTGGTTTCTTTTTTGCAGGGGTTTCTGGAGTATGAAAATAATTGGTCTTTCAGTTGATTTACAGTTAGTGCTTGGATAATTAAAATGCAACAGATTATGCATGTTGTATTTTAATAAAACAATTAATTATTATTCAGTGGCCTCTCTGGAGTATGCCTGGCAGCGCCTAGCCCCAAACCAATAGAGACCAGTCCAGACCATAGAAATGGCCTCTGTATCTGGCAGCAACTGAAATTGCTATTATCGAGGCACCACAAGGAAGCAAAACCAATAAGACTGAACTATGCTTTTTTCCCTGGACAAAATTGCTGCAGCAGAGGTTTGGGAGCAGGGGCAGCGCAGAGGGTGCAGGTGTCAGAAGGTGCCAGGTCAGCTAGATCTCTTCTTCATTTGCTTTGGCATTTTTTCTAAGTCTGAAGTAGAGGTGTCTATTTTGGGACCCTATGTAGATCTAAATAAATAGTCCTTAGACAGTCTATATCAGCGCAGTAAATTCAGTCGCAGGTGACTTCAATATGGTGATCTTCCATCTTATGTATTTACATAATTCTGAAAAATTGTAAACTTGTTTTTAAAGACTATTGGCTCAGAAGTAGTTGTAGAAATAAACGGGTATTAGCTGGAACTGCTGTTGGCTTTCAGTGTGCAACTTTGCTGTCATTCAGACTGATCATGATTTATTTTTGTTTATATGGTTTTGACATGAATTTGAAGATAACATACAAAGATATCGTTTGAAGAAAATTGATATACTACGTCTGAAATATTTGCGGCGGAGAACCAAAGCATTTTCTCCCATTTTGGTTGTGAGTCTCCACGATGTGAGTTCATTTGCCTCCAGTTTTTGCATACGGCATTGCTGTGCTGTTTTACCACTTCATTTGGCAAATACTACAGACAATTAAAGACAGTTTGAAAAATTGCTGATTTGCCAGGTATGAAAGAGCTTTTGTGAACAGACCAGTTTCTTGTCCACAGTCAATATGCAGTACAGCTTTCATATTACACCAAGTAATAGGGCCTGATGCAACCCAGGGACGTTCTGCAATGGGAGCTGCCAGGAACTGAATCCATTTTGGGACATTTCCACTGCTTGTCTGCATTAGGAGGGTCTTCAGGTACTGCATACAGACACTGAGTAAACAGTGGTATTGTAAAAGGCATCTTTCCCTCTTTTGTACGTAAGGGCACACAAGCATTAGATGCAGAGTCTTAAGTCAGTCCTGGCAGCCTGTTGCTCCCTGTGAAGCTCAGGCTGGAACATCTGGTTAATGAAGCAGATATGTATGGCCTCTAAAAGTTTTGTCTGTCCTTATGACAGGGCAGTTTTTTAAAAGGGTTAGTGTGGGGCTAGAGAACCTGTCCCATTCAGCCGTTGCTAGCTCTGTGGTGGCTTTTAGGGAATGTGAACAAGTTCATGCATTTTCCCTGTGTGGTTGGACCAGGAAAAGAAGAGTAGATTAGATAAACACAGGTAATAAAAATATTAGAGACATGTTATACCTAGGTTTTTCCCCTCCTTTTCATACATTTTATTCTACATACATTTCAAGCAGGAGGAGAATTGCCAAAAGGAACAAGCATTGTGCAGGGACGATGAAACCTCAGTTCAGCAGCCTGCAGCCTGACGAGAGCTGGGAGCCTTCATGGGGCACCGGACCGGGTAGACTAGCCCACATGCAAATCCCGATTTGAACTGTAAAGGCGTTTTTTTGGGATGGATCTTGCTGGGACGGATTTTCCAGATCATTCTTATATTCCCAGGGGGAACAGTCTTTTTAGTGGGGCCTGTTGCAAATTGGACAAAGGGTAATCGTTTTGAACTAAAGGAGGGTGAATTTAGACTAGATATAAGGAAGAATTTTTTTGCTATGAGAATGGTGAAACACTGGAAGAGGTTGCCCAGAGAGGTGGTAAATGCCCCATCCCTGGAAACATTCAAGGTCAGGTTGGACGGGGCTCTGAGCAACCTGATCGAGTTGAAGATGTCTCTGCTTATGGCAGGGGGTTGGACTAGATAGATGACCTTTAAAGGTGCCTTCTAACCCAAACCATTCTATGATTCTGTGATTACTGTTTCAGTATTTGGTTGACACTCACAGAGATAAATTAGCTTTACTGTTGAAATCAGGGATGACAAGTTCTCTCTTCAGTAACAGTCATGAAAAGCTCATCAAAATCAATGGAGTTCATGTTGGCATCTGGTGGTGAGGACGGTGATGTTTTAGCTTCCCAACAGACTTCACACACACAGATAAAAACAGACTGATTTCTTTTGCCTTGATACAAACCAACCAGCTTATCTCCACGCAGATTTGAGTGGGGTTTGGTGGCCCAAGTCTTTTGTTCATCATGCAATGAAGCATGGTACAAAGCCACTTTGCTCAATCTCTCCTGCTCCCTTGCTTTACAACAGCTCTGGTAGCATGCTTGCAGGTGGGATGATTTGCCTGGAAATGTACATCAAGCCAACGTATTTTCATTCTTAAAGTGCCTTCTAACCCACAACCCAAAAGCTGATGATAAAATTGTCCTTTTCCTGCAGATTCAGAAAAATCTCTCAGCTCTGCTTTAGTGTTTAATGGCATGTGGTAACAAATCTTAGGTGCTGTGCAGCATTGGAGTGACTCCTGCAGCTGGAGGGACAGCTCCTGCCCGACACTTCTTTGGGGCAGCAAATAGTACTGCTCCAGTACCATGTACCCAGCCCCAAACAGTGTTACTGAATTTCTCTAACAGACTTTCAATTTTTTTAAAAATTGTTTTATACACACACATATACAAACTTTGTGTCTGGTAATGACAGTGGTAGGTTTATGGGCTAGGCACAGGGATTTCACTAAGGAGGAAGGCTGGGTGGGAAGGCGTGATCCACACTGACACAGGCGGCAAGGACATCAGCAGAGCCATTGCTGGCAGCTTTCTGCTTTCTCCTTTCAAAGGAGAGGCAGATACTTTCTGTGGCCAGTGTGGAGTGTTACCTGCCTAAAAGAAAATCCCCTGGTCCCTTAAGCTCTCTGGGAGGCCTCTCGAGTGGGTGAACACAAGCTTAGTAGAACAGAACAGCTCAAATAATAATCAGGTGGTTGTTTGGATAGTAGTATTTTTTTTATCCTTTTCTTCACAAAAGGCTTCATCAAGGTGTGGGTTACTTGTTAACAGCTGAAGCCTGTGGATAGGTGAATCGTTGCTCTCTGTTTACACAACACAGTGCAAGAAAGCTGTGTTTTTGAAATAGTCTGTGTAAAGACTGTAAAAACAAATGTCTCCACCCTTCACAAACAAAGGCTTTACTGGAAATGGAAAGGCCATTTGCCTCATATAGACCAGAGAAAAAAATAATTAAAAAAAAAGAGTAAAAATACCCTGTTCCAATGGAAATGAGAATCCTCCCTGTTCTTCCTTCCATGTTTGCAGACACATCTCTTGTGATTCCATGAACTCTGCAGAGCAGAGCATTGAGGGAGAGAAAAGTTTTGAGGGAACAGTTTGCACATCAGCCACCTCCCAAACCAGTGCATTTCGGAAACAGGTTTGAGAAGAGGCTAATGCCATTTGGCTCCTCTATGAACTCCTCAGCATAGATTGCTCATGGGGGACTTAGTTTCTGATGGTTGATGCTTGCTGTTTTTGAAGGCTGATGCTTGGTT
This sequence comes from Syrrhaptes paradoxus, assembly GCA_013400615.1. NCBI lineage: Eukaryota > Metazoa > Chordata > Aves > Pterocliformes > Pteroclidae > Syrrhaptes > Syrrhaptes paradoxus. The sequence goes on from VZTO01026103.1 coordinate 73,905, forward strand.
ATGCCTCTCTCATGCCCTGAAGATACCTGTTCCCGTGCTAGTTAGTCACCAGTCTTATATTTCGTACACGTTAGCTACTGCTTCCTAAGCAGCCAGAGATACACCACAAACAGGTTGCAACAAGACTCTTTAAAATACTGAAAGGTTAGAATGCAGCAAGTGGGATTTTCAGCACATTAAAACAAAAAATCTTATAAACCTTTCATCCCTAAATTCTTAATAGACATTTTTAGTGTGCATGTATCTTTCTAGGAAAAAAATTTACTTGAGGAGATCTAGAATTAGAAATTCAACTGTAAATTGAATTGGGAAGGAACATAAGATGAGACACCTCACCAGCATTTTTGAAACCATGCAGTAGGATACAAGACCTTGTAATGATTTTTCCAGTTGCTTACTTTTATTTTTTTTCAATATGGCTAGGTCTCTTGTCTGCCTCTTATTCCTGAAGATGAGGCTTGATATGAATTGGGAGGTATCTCTAATCTTAGCAAGAAAAGTATCCAAGCTATACTGCAGTTGCGGATTTCCCTCACATCAAACAAAAATCCCAGAAAGGAGCATTTTTCTCTCTGTGTCTGTGCAGAGCAGAGGAGCACTTGGTTGTCTTCTTCCTTGCACTGAAAAAGATCTGCAGTAGAGGCTTCATTTGCAGAACACAAGGCTTTTGAAGTCTCTTACGCTCCTGTTTCTGAAATAGTGGCCTGCGAAACAGCACTGAGAGAGGCCTTTTGGTGCACTTTGGAAACTGTATAGTGTTTCCAATTTAACATTTGCTGTTGTCATTGCATTTTGGTGCTCAGAGAAGTTGGGTAGTTCAAAAATCACAGGCATTGCTTCTGCAAATCTTATCTAGAGGGAGCTTTAAAAGGTGTTAGCTGAGGTGGTGCTCAGCAATCCCCAGTGTGCCAGAAGCATCATTTGAGTGCCATGGCACAGGGCTGCCGATGAGGAGTGGAGTCGGAGCTGCCGTTGTGGTGGCCCTGTGCCCTGCCTGGAGATGGTGCATGGGGCATTTTAGAGAGGGTTAGTGCTGAAGTGTGAAGGAAGTGAGCAGCCTGAGCTGGGAGCATTAGAGGTAAGGAGTGAAGTGCATTTCAGGAATGGATTATACCACCTAATAATAGTTAACTGCGAACTCCAGACTAGAAAAAAAAAAATCTGCAAGCTGTTTCATTTTCTTTTTTTTAATCCTTGGTTTACATACTGATATAAATGGTAAAATTATAATTATAGTTGCAAATTAAATAACCACCGTACAGGAAACGATATTACATTGGTGTTCCTGTCCTCATTTGAAATGTTTGGCGTGTCGTTTTGTTTGAATTGTCTAATTGCAGTGTTCTATGAAGGTATTCTTTTTCTCAATTTATTGTTATTTAATTTTCAAGGTAAACTTTAATTTGGTGCCAAAAGGTCAGCTCACTAATATTTTTTAATTTTTAGTTACTTAACTTTGCTTTTAAGAAGTCTTTCAGTGACCAGCATTTGCAGCTTAACTCTGCTAGTTCTCTGTGTCCTGTAAAATAACTCTTGAAATCCACCGAATAAAATGAGGAATAAGAAACACAGGGTAGTGATCAATAAAATTTATTGGGAGCAGGGTCCCACTGTCTTGCCCAGACCTGAGCACTGTCGATTTCTGGGTCTGCAGCTTCTCCAAGAACTTCCATAGTTTCTCTTGGCAAAGGTAGTCTCTGATACAAGGAGGGGGAACATGCCCTAGGTGCCAGCCTTGAACGGCTGCTGACCCCTGAGCCAGCCTGCATTAGTCTAGTGGAGACAGATCAATGTGTTTCTCCCAGCGTGCTTTAAAAATGTTGTTAAAAGCTTCCAAATACTAGTCTATACAAGTTAACCGGCTGAATTTTCTCTCTCTCCAGTGCTGTGAGAAGGCATGCTGTGTGTGTCTGCGCTTTACCTGAGCTCGGCTGTTTGCTCTGGTTTGGAGCAATATGGGAATAACAGATGATACACATTCTTTCTCACAAACGTATTCTTTTTTCCATACTCCTCCTTGAATGAGCTTGTGCCAGAAGTTGCTGAGATGTTAGGAAGGCTCCGGAAGCCAGTAATTTGCTCGCTTCAAGCTCCACAAAAGATACCAATTTTTTGTATGGTTCTTACCATCTAAAGGCAAATGTAATTAAGAAATTGAGTCAGTTTACACATAGGTCGTGGATCATGTAATAAAATGCAATTGTTGACATTTATGGAGGCTTTTTCTCCCAAACATTGTTTATGAAAGGCAACTGGCAAAGGCAACGAGACAAAAACTGCTGTAGGCTCCTTTTCTGGGCAGCGCTCAGCCTCCCCAGCTCCTCCTCTCTCCTCAGCATATCTTTTGAAGCTTCCTTTTAGTATTTTCATGTATGTACATGTGCTACATTTCAAGTGGTGCAGTAGTTGATTTTCTTGTGCTGAGAGCTGTGGGATGTTAATTGCTGGGCTGGTTTAATGGGGCCAGGTTTCACCTGAATGCTGGCTTTCCCCTGGGGAAGCTGCGATGCACATCCGTGATTCCAGCCATTGTCTGGGGCTTGGCGGAGCCACCAAGGGTGGGTGTCCCAGGCCAGGTGCAGAGTGTCTTGCTGGGCTGCCAGATGTCCTGCGGGACTATCACCTTCACCGGGTCAGTGTGGAGGCCTCCACCTGTCTCCAGCAGCACAGACGCTTGTGCATCTCAGCCCGAATCAACCTCTGGAACAGCTGTAGGTGCATGTATGGTCTTGCTCTTTGCAGGAGAGCAGCAGTACGGCAAAGCACCATAGCTGCTGCGGGCAAGAAGGGTCAGGGTAGAGTCTGTTCTTGAAGCAGCCAGTAAACTAGCCATTGGGTTTTTCTTCAGTTCTTACTTCAGTTGCATCCCATTCATGTACCAGAATCGTCTACGCCGGTCAGAGGCAGCTGATTTGAACTAAGAAAACTATTGCTGGAGGCAAAATGCATATTCTGTCTTCATTACCTACACCAGACTGGTGAGAAAAAACGAAGGCTGGGGAGGCAGCCAAAACCAGATCAGGAAAAGAGCTGAAAGACCTGGGGCTGAGCTGAAGCTTTTTCTGTGTTCAGTTTTTCTCCCGTGATGTTGTGTGCTCACAGGTATGGTTAGTTGGATTCAGGAGAAGAAAATAAGAGTTAGCCAAGGAACAACCTGAAGTGGAGATTCTCCAAAGCTGGCAGTGTTGGGTTGCAAAGTTGTGGTTCGGCCACACTGGTAAGGAGACAAGGATAGGGCCAAACAGGGTGGAAGCTACATCCTGTGGGGATCTTCGAGGAACAATAGCATCTTTCATATTTCACAGCTATAAAGTGCATGAATCAACTCACCTGAGGCGGCAGAAGCCAGGAGCAGCTGACATCAGCCACAGGAGCGAGTCACTCATTCTTTTGGGGTTAGTGCATTTCCTGACTGACCCAGTCTGCGCTCCAGAGGCTGTCTCTCTCCCTCCCTGCCGATAGGAGCTGGGGACGGATGTTTCATAGACCTTTGTCATTGTGGAGGGTGACCCGCTGCTCCCACAAAGCCCAGTGTGCAGGAGCCCAGTGAGAGGCCCCAGGTGGATGCTCCTGTTGCTGGACTTGATGCTGGGCAAGAGGCACTGTCTCCTGCCCTTGGTGGCATCCTCACCTGTGTGTCGAGGACACCTGCACGGAGTGTCGAGGACAGTCCTACCCTGTGCAGCGTGGGGACGGTCCTGCTCTCCCGACGAGCAGCTGGGGGTCAGTGTGCAGGGCTTGGCTTTTTGAACAGTCTGTGTGAAATCCCACCGTCACGTCTGAGAGGCCACCTTTTTTTCCCCTTAAATTTCTGTAGTTGGAAAGGTCTCAGAGTGACTGAGCTGGGATTGAACCTATCCACAAGAAAACCCCGTGGTGCAAAAGCCCCCTCTCCCCACACTTTGGAAAGCCAGTAAAAGCCAGAGAGAAGCCACGTTAAACTCATTTAATCTTTGTCTTTTTCCACAGCACTCAACCTTGTGTCAAAGGCTCATATTAATAGGATTATTCTCTTGTCAGATGGAAGCTGGAAATAGTTGTCCCAGATGTGCACGCCTGGTTTGAAGGCCTGATTAGCTTGTTGGTGTCAATTCTTGGCCTCGTATCAAAGAGACTCTCACGTACATCACCTTTCAGCTCCTCACTCTCAGCTCTGCAAGGAGGAGTACACTTAGAGTTAGTAAACTGACATTTGTCATTTATTCCCTCTGGGGCAGCAGTGTTGAGTAGAACGGGCTCCCGAGCTTGTCAGGAAGGAGGTAGGATGGCAGAAGGTTTCTTGTGGTTGAAGACGATAGATAAGGGCGGAGCTGCCACCGCGCAGCAGGAGGGTTAGAGTGCAGTGTATTGCTGAGCATAAGGCGCCTGTTGGAGCCTTTTGGGTGTCTGGGATTTGGTTTAAGGTAAAATATCATGTCTTCGCTCTGCCAAGTGTGGGATGTGTCTGCTCAAGAAACAGTAAAATGTGTTGTTCTTGATGTGCATCTTTTTAAAAGACCCTTTACTGGTAAAATGCAGTTTAAAATCTAAATGTGTTACCAGGTGGCGAGAGGTGACCTTCTTAACTATGCCAGAAGCAGAGTAAATATTTACTCTTTAAATATAATCTATTATTTCACTTTTATCAATATATCAAATAGATGAACTAGGAAGTCTAGTGTTCCTGGATTCATTTACATGAACCACTTAGTATCTTTCTGTAATGAAGGTATCAAGAAAAGAAACCAACCATTTCCTACTTCTAAAATCCCCAAACATCATTTGGTGCCTGTCACTGTGTCACCAGGCTAAGTATGGGCGTACATCCTTCTGAAACCAGCCAGAATATAATAAATGCAGGAGCTTAAATCTCTGTCGGAAGGGAAAGCTTGTCCTTTCCCAGGGCACGTTGACGAGGGGCTGTTTAATTGAGCTGAACAAACCGGTACTTGGGGGGCTGTGCCGTGCGGGGGGAGCTGCTGGAGGAAGAGCAGTGCTGGCCTCTGGGGCAGCTGGATTGGCTGGGAAGCCCGCGCTCAGCGAGGAGTCCTGGCTTGAAATGTTCAATTGCATTCTCCAGATGACTTCATGAATTGCTGAGAGCCAAGCCCACATGCTGCACTGCAACCGGCAGCGGGAGAGAGAAATTAAACTAGAGGAGGTGACAATTAAACTACATGTGGTGCTGCCAGTTAGATTGGCACATGCAGCAGCTGTGAACTCAACATAGCGTGGCCATCTCTTGGGTCCAGGTGGACTGTAAGTTACTTCTGTTAATTCAAATAAAAACACTCTAAAGACATTTAACTGTTATCATGAATCAATAAAGTCAGTAACTAGTCTACATAGGAAAAGTGCAATCAGCGAAGTTCGTGTTGGATTAAATTAGTGTGTGTCATGTTTAAAACCTGCAGATAGTAGCATCACTAGAATTAAAGATTTTCTTGTTGTTTTTGGCAAATCTCTTAACTATGCTGGCTGCTATGTTCATTACTAACCCATGATTACTAAAACTACTGTGTTGCTGCATTGCCAGCTTGTTTTCATTTATAAGATCTCTCAAGTCTCTTTTCTTGTAATTAGATTCTACTGTTTCTGTATCACACAACTGTTCTGTAGCTCTGCTAGCAGAAAATAAAGATATTTTTGTTGCAGTGTGTGAAAACACGTAGTGAGTTAAAATTCCGTACCTCTTTGCATGGTATAAAAAGCCAAGCAAGTTTATATTGTGCTGTGATATCTTTCTAGTATCCGACTTCAGTTGCCTCTTACAGTTGTTTTGGTTTTCACCCCATTTATTCACTCCTGTTATGTTTCACCTCCTTATTTTTCGGCATTATCAGTTGTGGTTTTTTTGTTAGCAACGTCTAGGATTGCATCACCCACCCCTTTGCCTCTGTCTCTGTTCCCTCTCTCCACTGCAGAGAGTGATTGTTCTCTGTTTGATGATGTTGCCTAGGTCACTAATTGCATTGTTTATTAACGTTTTTACCATAGCTTACTTGTTTCCCATACCATCTACATTGTGTGTGCATGCATTAATGTAGCTGTCACCGAGTGCTTATATTTCACTCTTCTAATTACTGTTTTGACTTTTGAGGGATTTTTAAGCCATAAAAAGTGCCAACGGAGAGTTGGATTTTTAGAGTCATGTATTCAGCCATTCCCCCAAGGCTTGCAGAAAAGTCAAATTACAAAGACCTGAGAGGTATGTGTGTGTTATGAAGATGTTCACATACTGCAGGGCTGACAGCAGCGGAGGGAAACACCAGCTATCAGCATACAACGTGTGGCTTAGCTTCTTGTAACGTGTGTTGTGGCCTACAATTGAGAAGTGAGAATATATATTTAGGAAATAAGAAAAATAATTAATTTATCTTTTATGCTTTATGCTGGAGCTAGTGATGAGACCTCTGAGCCAAGTGCCTCCCCTGTTTTTTTCCACTTATCTTGAAGCTCTTCTGAATTGTCAGCTGTGAACATAGGGAGGTTAGCACCCTCTTTGCTTAAGACCATTTAATCTTAGTACTAACCTTTCATCACAGAAAGCCTCCGTGAGTCCTGCCAATGCAGGTCCATTTCTGCAGGACTCCTGCATCCTTTGGCTGCTCTGTGGTGTCTCTGCTGACCGGCAGTGGGTACCAGAGCCATCTCAGAGAGGTTTTTCTAGTCTCACATTTCTAGTATGATCCTATTAAGCACTGTCTTGCCTGCTGCTCATTTTCACTTGAAAATACCAAGTCTGAAAATTCCCCTGCATTCCTGAAGTTATCTTCCCTCCATACGTTTATTGTATTAATCCCATCATAGCTCCCAGAAAGCAAAATCATATCCCATTCACTTTGTTACAGACCACAGGTCTGGCTCTTCACTGCGAAGCTACTGGTCATGGTCACTTACTTTATCTCTCTGTCTCTTGGCTTTGTCTTATGTTTGCTTCTTGACTGTGAGTTTGAAGAGTTTTGGGTATGTTTGTCCTCTTCCATGCACTGGTCTCTGTGGGAGCTGGAGCTCAGTCAGTCTGAGCAGTCCCTAGGCCCACACAGTACATTCTCCACAAACATATGCGCTGTGACTACCAATCCTTTTCTGCAGAGACACCTCTGCTCTGTTACTGTTGTCTTCTTGTATGTTAGGAGCCTGCTGAGACCCAGAGCAAGATGTACAAACACAGAACAGACATCTATCCCTTGGGGCTGAGAAAAGAGAAGGTAAAAGTTTGTCAGGCTCATTGTGGGTGAGGGATGGTGGAAGGGCAAGGCCAACAGTCAGCCATGTACATTTACATCCACGTTTGCAGTTGGGACCCTTCCTTATCCACATTAACATGTGAAGAAGGCATCAGTGACTGAAGCCACTTGTGCCTGCTCTGTCACAGGCAGGCAGTTTCCCACAGGCGCCTCAGAAGAGAGAAGTTTACAGTGAGAATAGGAGGGAGGACTTTGTGACTGCTCTGAGAGGTGCAGGAAGGGGCAGACGTGTGAGAGGAGATGAAACACAGGGGAGATCCCATATTGGGAGACGGAGGCCTGCCATGTTGGCGTAACAGAGGGTAGGTGGCAATGCTTCATGAGTAGAGGCAGCAGAGTGACCGTAATGGTGCGGGAATCTCAACGCAGCATTCCTGCAGTGAGAGGCGAGCTCACGTCTCACATGAGCTCATGTGGGTCACATGTAGTTGTGACTCCAACAGTTCCCTGACTCGTGAGGATCCTATGAGCCACTACACTCCTCCTTTGAGTACTAAATTTGCTTTTGTTGGTGTGCCAGCTCTCCTTTTTTCCGTATTCTTTGAGCTCTTGTAGGGGGGACTTCCTACAGTTCCTAGTTTTCTTCTTTGTAAGTTCTGCAGCTCTCTCTGTGTCTGCCCCGACGTAAGCATCTGCTCCAGACAAGAGCTGGCAGGTCCTGAGCCCACAGTGGTAGTAGTGAACAAAAATAATATGCAGTTACCCTTGAATGATTAATTTTCATATCTGCATTCATGGTTTTCCCCTGCTTGTGTCTCTCTGCCCCACTTTTTTGCTGACTGGTGACAATTTGCATTTGAAGTAGTTACCTTCAGTATTAGTAGATGTTTTGTGACAGTCTGGGATGCCAAACAGGGCCCTGTTCACCTCCCCAAATGTGCATCTGCCTCCTTGCCCTGCTTTGCAAATCTAGCAGCTGAGTAGAGAGGGATTAGCCTCTAGACAGGGCTTTCAGAAACAGACTTTAATTAAAGGTGCAGGATAGAGCTCAGTGATCACCTCTGATTACTGGTGCAGATGCTTTAAGAAGAGAAATTAGAGCAATGGCGTATTAAGAGGTGGGTTCTCAGGTCTTAATATCTCAAGAAATTCAGTCTTTTTAAAGTGATCTGGCCAGATTCTGCCTTCTGGTACCTGTGTGCAAACCTAGAATAATTCAGTACAAAGATGTTACAGGGCAGAGTTATTTTGCTTGAGGCAGTTCAGCATCCCTGTCCCTTCACCACTTGCTCCTTCAAGTAGAGACTGTTTTGAGTTAAGTGCTGCTGAGCATGTTACTCTCTACTCGGAAAGGAAGAGAGGGAAGCACCATATTTATTTTACAGTGATAAGTGGCAATGGAGAGCTATGCTGTGTTTCATGCTGATATGACCTCATTGGCGTCACATTATTTCTTACTAAGCCTCTGCTGGTAATTCGGTATTACGTTTGGTATTTTCTAGGACAGTGTAATTATTCACATCCCACCACTTACACAGCAGTGCACAGTATGCACTGAGATAAGTACTTTTAAAGTAATACAGAAACACCATTGCTTGATTGACAAGTTAAAACATTTGTGAAAGAGAGGTACAGACTGCCCTCAGAGACCTAAGGAGCCCCCCTCTATTTGCATGGTCTCCAGAGCATCCTGCACTTCCTAGGTGACTCGGTCAGTAAAATGCAGCAGATATTAAATGATACTATATAATAATAAATTGCAATGTCCTATCTATTGTCCTGGCATAGTGTCTGGGTATGAGTCATGGACTTGTACAAAAAAACCCCAAATTTTGGTTATGAGTGTGGATGTAAGGAAAAAAAAAGTACATTAGGTATGCAATATTAAAATGTTTCCTCTTTTTTGTGCTGACTTAACTTGAACTACCTGTTACAGCATTTTCTGAAGCCTTGGGTTAATGCAGGAGATGTCTTGAGCCAACTGAGAAAGGGGTCATTTTACAGAGCTTGAGCTGTTTTAAAGAGTAAGCTGCCCAACACAGGAGCCTGGTATCACAGCACAGTTTCCTGTTCACGAGAGCCTCTTTCAAAGAGAAATGCAGAAGGATTTAGCCATTAAACATGGAGCTATCAACAGTTCTGGAACAAGAACATGGAGTTGGATTTCCATAAGAGGACACTGCAAAATGTCTCATTCACCAAACAGGTCTCTGAAAAAGAGGCAAAGACAAACTGGTAATTTTGGGGAGTCTAGAATATTTTATTTTAAGCTTGAATGATCTTTGACATTTTACTGGTTTTTTTTGCTTTTATTTATACATTCATCCTTACACATCCATCCATCCTGAAATTTTACTCCTTTTTTAACTTCTAATTATACATCCATCCTTAATGAGAAAGGGTATTTTAAAGAAACTGAAGTAGATTTGGCAATTGGGGAAATTTTACTGTCGTGAAATTAGTTAGAGGTCATGAAGGCTCAAGTCTGGATAAACATAGCCCAGCACACAGTGGTGTTCACACCTGTGAACAGTTCACCCCTTACAAAGCACACTGTTGGAGTTTGCTGCTGCCTTGCTGCTCAGCGTAGCTCACACACATGAACTGTCCCACTCAGCATCCTTGTAGCTACAAACACAGGAGTTTTTTTGGCTGGGAAGACAGGAAAAAAAAAAAAAAGTAAAGAAGAGTAAAAGCCAGATTCTCTGGGGTAGTTCTCCACTCTCTTGGGGGTATTGGAGGAGGAGCTGCATCCACCTCTCTTCAGCAGTCACGGGAGTCAGCTGCAATGGGAACAGCCTGAGCTGGAGGTCAGGAGCAGGGACTCTGTACAGGATTGTGAGTTAACCTATAGACATCAAAAATATATATGGGATGATAGAAATTATCTACATACTTCCCAATGAAAGGCTCACTGGAATGGATGTTTCTGTTAATTTATATTGGCTTCAGTGACCCAAGATTGGAAGATTTCTTGTAGAAATTTTTTTTTCTCCACTAGACACTATCTGCAGACATTGCAGCCAGCTGTCGTGATACCTTTGTGTGCATCTTGCTTTGTGTTTACTTGACATGAGGGATGACATCTTGTGACAAATGGTGGAGCCGGATTGGATGACAGCTGGGTATCACTGCTGGCCACCACGCTGCCCCAGCCCTTCTGCCTGTGCCACCTCTGACCTGGAACGTGCCGAAGCCCTCTCCCTTCCAGGCACACATTTACGGGAATGTTGCTGTCCTTTCCAGTAAGACTGCCCCATGCTGAGCCGCTGCTGCCTGCGCTGCTCAAGCACCCCAGCAGCCCTGTAAACCTCTCCTGATCTGGGTTGCAGCTGCTTTGCCTTTCTCCCCATTACCAGCTGTCACATCCAGAGAGAAATGCTTTCCATGCAAATACTGAACCTCTGCTTCCCTTTCCCAAGAGTCCACCTCTGAGACATTCAAGGAAATTAATGCTTCGAGCAGACAGTGCTGAGATGTCCTGCAGCTGTGGACCACCATGGGTAGGATTTGGCTGTCTGATGTACCCACCTCAGATATCAGTGGGTTTCTTGCAGGGTGGGAAGCAGAGATGGCTTTCTGGTGTGCCCTGCAGAGAGAAGGAGCGGGTCTCCTCATGGGCCCACAGGATGTTTGCAGGGGTTATTTACCCAGTGCAGTGGCTGCAGGTGCTATAACTGGTGCCCTGTCAGCCTTTAGAAAACTCCTTCATGAAGATGCTCAGAACTGGCCAAGTACAGTAATATCAGCCTAAATCTAAACAAGGCTAAAGAGGTTTTTGCAAACTGAGGAAATTTTAGAAAACACCTCAAATACACTTTTCTTCCAAGAACTGTATCACTGGATTGTGCCCATGATGTAAACCTGATTTTATCAGTGTAGAGGGAGAGCAAGTGGCTGCACTCAACAGCGTGGTCCAGAGAGCTGATGTCACATCCATACAGATGGCCTCAGAGCTCAGGTGGTGAAAAAGGGTGCTCTGGATGCTGAAACAGCAAATCCTTTCTACTAATTAAACCTCAGCAATTATCTGAGCTCTTGGGAGATGACTCCACAATATGAAGCATCCTGCAGGAATTCAGATAAGCTCTTTGCAGAGAAAATCCTGGTTCACAGACAACTGCTTTTCACAATGTGTAGTACAAAATTTTTAAAAGGATTTTTAAAAAATAAAATTATATTTGTACTTGCTCAGGGATAATATTTATCCCACGTTGCATGCGTGCAAATGGCTAACACAGGGGTTTGGTATGTTTTACGGCAAGGTGATAGGACATCTGCTAACGCTTGGTGAAATCTCACCCTTCTGACTCAGTGGTTTCTCAGGAAGCCGCACTCTCCTGGAGCTGTACCACAGTGCCGTCTGGGAGTTCGTGCTGAAGGCCTCATGTCCAACAATCCCATAATGCTCAGGCTCTGCTGATATCAGTGGGATTGCATGGGTAAGGATTCTTAGAATGAGGATTTTCATGTTTTCCTGAATTATTTACATTTTAAGGCTCAATATTAATGGTGACAGTTTTTGAGGATATTTTGCATAGGCTCAGTATTTTTTTTTATAAAATACAAATAAAACAATGAAAAATAATGCCTTTAAAGGTATTAATAACAATCTACTGCTACTGTAGTGAAGGAGAGATATATATATTCATTAGACTTAGTAGAAAACACAAACAGCCTTGAGAAGACTCAGTGTACAGTGAAAGTTTTTTCCAGGGGTAGTTTATTCCATGGGTGTCAAAAAGTGCCTCTTCTGTGGTACCATTAAGGCCACCATATGTCCAGCTTTCACTGGATGTGTCCTCTTTCCACCTGGAAATTTTGCTTGGGTGGAGAGAGAGGTCTTTGCTAGTGGATGTTAGGATCTCCAGCAATCTGGTAGGAGCAACAGTTTCAATGGGATGCCTGGGAATGGTGGATAAATTGTCACTGCACTGGTAAAACTTCATGCTGTGCATGGTGGAGGTGGCACAGGGAGTCATCCTGCCCTGTTCAGTGGTGGGTACATTCCTGCTGGGTGTTGGCATTCTCCTGCAGTGAGCCTCTGCTTGCTGGTGGATACACTGTGCTCACCAGTTACACTGATCTGCATTGTCTGCAGCCTTGGCAGAGCAGGAAGGAAAGAACAATCACCCAAAAGAGAAAGACACAGTCATCCTGCCCTTGTCCAGAAACATACAACTGCTGGGCAGAGTCTAGTTTGGCACGCTCCTGGTGATGCCCTGCTGATGCTGGGGTAAGATCAAGGACGTATTGAGACCACTAGTGTTTTCGTGTGTTATTCACTATAGTAAATTCCTTTAAAGACAGTCTTTTGCTTATGGAAATCGTTGAGTAGCATTATATTAGTCCTAGAATGCAAAATACTCGTTTTGCTCAAGATCTGTGTCGTACAAAGTGTAGACAGGAAATTTTTTCTGATTCTTAAAGAAGTGAATCATGTAATTACGACTCCATTTCTACAGCTCAGCTGAACAGAAATCATTAGATAGGCATTTGAGATTACAGTATCGTTTCTGAAGATCAGTATAGTTTCTGTGTTTCACCAGTGGCTCCGAGTCACTGATGTTACCCACTTTCATCTGTCATAACTTGACCTGCCCTTTCTCTGCATCGGCTTCCCAAGATGATTTATGGCGATAGGAGACAAGCTCTTGCATTCCCTTGATTTTGACTGTGGGGCCACTTTTCTCTTTGAGAAAGTTTTGGAGAGAAAAATATCCACTGCAGGTTCAGGACTACAGAAACAGGAAACAAGTGCTTTGTCCTTCTTGATTCATGTCCAGCACACTAGTTTTAATGGCCACGATCCAAGAATAATCTTCTCCGTTGACCATGCAGCCAAAAGCACGATGACCTCATTTCCAGTGGCCAGTGACACATAGGTGGTTAGCTAATAAATTTTTTTTTGTTGTTTTTGCATTGCATTTTTAAAAGATTGTGTGGATTGCCTATCAACAGAGAGTCTGGACAAAGTACACAGCATTTTTTCTATAAATATTGCCAGTGGCTGGTCTTTCCCAAAACTACAAAACTTTGGTAAGGGTATTTTTGTCTGTTTATTTTATCTTTCTGTTCTTATTTCTTTGCTTGAATCATGTGATTAAAATAAATATTTTTAATTTCAGTTTCTTATTTGCTTAAGTTTGTTTCGTCAAGTTTCTTATCTGTATATTTGCCTCTTATTCTGCTTAATTCAGCAGACCTCAGTTAACAGAAAAGATCAGCAAAACTGGTCAGTCAAAAATCTAGTAAGAAAAAAGAAAATCTTGGAAACCAAAAATGGGGTAAAACATTATATTTTCTCGAAGAAAATATTTTCATTCTGGGGATTTCTAATGAAGTCAAGTTAACTGAAAGTCTGAATGCTTCAGACTGTGGGAGATGGGTGTATTTTGTGTTGGATGCCAGTGGATGGACCTTGATGCTCTCTCTCCATCATGTCTCTTGATAATGATCTACTTCTTATTAAATGCTCTTAAACATCAATTGAACTTGAGAGAGAAGGAGAAAAAAGAGAGAGTGTTAACGGTTCTGTAACCTTTCCTTTAGGACTTAAGTGTTACAGGTGGGACATCTGTGCCGCAGTCATTGTTCCCGTCACCAAATTGGATGTGAACTGAAGCAGCATGAGAGGGTTACCCTGCTTGCGTGTGTACCTCGTGATCAAGCGGGTTCAAATCTCCTGGGGCAGAAGGAGCAGCTGAACCAACCATTCCTGTGCCTGGTGCATGTGGAAGCTGCCACGTAACCATTACTGCTTGTCCTTCCCCAGATGGACAGCCCCCTGTTTTTTCCTTGTATTAATTTGCAAATGATCTTATGATGACTGAAACTACATAAAATAATAATAAAAAAATGCACGTATGCTTAAGAACCCTCTCAGTTTCCCAAGCTGTGCTTCAGCAGAGCACGAGCACAGTCAACAACCTGTTGAGCTACCACACCTGAATTTTTTTGGTGATTTTCTGTTTCAGAGAGATGGGCAAGTTTCTGCATTGCCCAGTCTATCAATAATTCTTTCAGTTTATAGCTGTTTTGAAAGCTTGGCTGTAAACAAAAATTGCATCAGAGAAACATGACCATCATCCTTTTTCATTGCTCCCTCCTTTGTTTTCAAGATAGCAAACCTGAACTCTGTCCAGCGGGAAGTGTCCCTGTGATTTCACTGTGGGTCGCAGCAAGGAGCAGAGCATATCTCCAGGCAAAAGGAACATGGGAATATGGAGACAATTAGAAAAATAAACCTGACAGATTTTGTTTAGCTGACAATGTTTTCAAAATATCCCTTTGAGGTTACTAATAGCCAGTACGGGTGTAAATACTGAGGCAGAAAAACAATTTCCTTATCGCTACTACTGGGTTTGAAAATCCCAGGCCCCCGCCCCAGCTCTCCCCCAACCCTCCTTGCCATCCCCAAACCAGTTTTTGTCCACTCCTGCTTTGAAACTGCAGAGAGAGATTTGAGTGGAGCCCTGGCTTAGCCTGGGGAAGTTCTTGCTTTAATCAGTCTGAGAGAGTACAAACGTTTGCAGGGGATAGCAGCATAGGGACAAGGAGAATGGAGCCTTCTGAGGGACCCATTGGCAGCATGGCCAGGCACCCTGAGTGGGGACTCGCTCTTTCAAAGTGGAGTTAGTGACATAAAAGTTTGGTTTTGGGTAAACTAAGCATCCTGTGACTGCAGTTTAGTTTGCCCAGTACTTTCATGGATCTTTAAGAACGTGTTTCGAGTCATGTATACCACTGGCTACAGCTGGGAAGGTAGAAATGTCCATGAGTAGCCCTTTGGCTGTGGGGTCAGTGGGTGACAGGGCTCCCCGTGCCCAGGCTTCGTGCACCCTGATGCTCGCTGGCATCTCCCCCTGCCCGGCAGCACACCATCCAAGCCAGCTCTGCGGTGCACTGCGAGGGGTGGCTGCAGGCAACAGGAGCCTGCTGGGAAACCAGTGCTTCTCTTTTAGCTATGGACATTTAGCTATGCATTTAATTAGAAAGAAAATGTAAATGATATTAAAACCCTCTCCCTTTGAAGTTCAGAGAGGCTTAAAAATTATCACAGTAATTAGGCGATAGTTTTGAGCATATATGAAACAAGATCAAGCTTATGGGAAGGGGCAGAGCCCCCAGCAAGTCAGTCTGTGAATCTATCTGCTGTAGTGATCTGAAGTAGAGATTTTCATCTGAACAGGTCCGATGAGTGCCGTAAGACACCGTGGATATTAGCATGAAAATTTGGAGTTTAAAAGCTGTGTCGCAGCTCATGTGCCGGCCATGGAGCAGCAGCAGGGTGGGCTCCTGGGCTGTGCTCCCCCTCCAAGGGTCTGTGCAGCCCGGAGCCAACGATGCCAGGCAAGGAGCCGGCCCGAGTCCTGGCAACGGGCAGCCCCGCTGCCGAGCATGGCCAGGCAGAGGAGCCTTGCCGGTCCTCAAACAAAGAAAACCAGCCTGAGGTGCACGGAGATGTGCAGAGCCCAGGAAGGAAAATCAGTTTGCATTTTAGCTAGCAGGGTGATCTCCTTGTCAGTAACATGGGCTGAGAGGAGCTGGTTATTAGCATGCTCACACTGTCTTCCCACATACCATACTTCCCTTTAAGTATCCTTCATCCTTGTGCTCTCTGTTCAGAGACCTGTTTCCACCTTCCCACCTAGGCACTGCTGCATCCCTGCAGCTTCCCCTGCCTGCATCTCATCCCCCTCAGCAGTTGTACCCCGTGTGCCCCAGGTACCTGAAGAGCAAGAGGCGATGATGCAGGGAGGTGTTGGGGGAAGTGAGGCATCTTTTCAGCCTTGCTGCAGTCAGAATTCAAGAGTGCTTATTCCTGCCAGCAGATCCACCCTCTGGAAATATTCTCCTAGACAAGTGTTATCAACCCAATTAACATTTCAGAATTCTCAGCTTGCAGGTGCTGGTTTCAGAAAAGCTAATGGCAGTCTTGTACAGTGTTGAGCAATCCAGTTGGCATCAATTTGTTCTTAATTCCCCGTTCAAGCTGCAAACTGAAATATGTTTTTTTTCTTTTCAGTATTGTGTACAAAGTAAATAGTCCTCAACAGCACAGGCTATGTTAAAGATAATGATGCCAAAATTAGTCCCTTTTTTTTCTCTTATGCACATTGGGAATTTGCAGTTGCTTTATGCACAATTTCTCCTCCCACAGCTTGGTGTGTTTTTAGCTGTCTGACATAGCTGGTACTGCTATGGTTGCTGCCAGGGGGACCGCAGCCCCAAATTCCACTGCCCTCCATCCTCAGGTGTCCCAGATACCCATCTCTGTCAGGATGAAGAGATGACTTGTCTTGAAAAAAGAAGCACATGAAAGTTTCACTTTAAGCATTTTAAGAGTGTCTGCAGCCTGTGAACATTGGGGGTGGCTGTGCCTAGAAGTGTCTGGACAGACATGTCGGGATCCTTTGCTTGCGCCAACCCTGACTTCATTTCACAGCTGCGAGCGTGGCGGCTGCTGCTGCTGTGGCAGTGCAGTGGCAGGGCACAAGCTGTCAGAGCCACAGCCCAGCTCCTGGGTGGGCCGGGGCAGTCCCCTGGGGTGCTCTGAGCTGTGCAGTGGCAGCAGGACGGTGCCGGAGGCAGAGTGGTTAGTGCTGGTTTAGGGAGGGATGGTGCAGTCAGACCCAGGCGCTCACATGGACCATTTCCTGTCCTCTGGCAGTCTTCCAGCCTTGGACTAGTTAATCCCAGATACCTTCGTGTCCCCCAAAGACATGTTTTCCCAGGGTGCTCCCCTCCCTTGTAGCTCAGTCAGGACTAAGCTCACATTGCCACTGTGCTTGCATATGCCACACAGTTCAGCTGCCTTCTGTTTTACCTTGCCCTGTAGTTTAAAATCCCCCCATAATACCAGGTAACACATCCTTCTCTTTCCCCTTTCTGTGACCCTTCTGAACCCTCATTTCTTTAAAGGACGTTGGGCAACACTGGCCAGTGTTTTCAAAACTGAGCATCTGTGCAGAAGGGGAGCTGCAGCTGCTCATCTTTTCTGGAAATTTGGAGATGTCAAGGTACAGATTCAGACACCTGATTTTAGGAAAACCCCTGAAACCTTTACAATTCATGCTGTGCAGTCCACATTGCATGTTTCTACTGTTGCATGCTTGCCCTGCTCATCCCTTGTCTTTTGCTTTCTGCTCTTGCTGTCTTGATTTTCAACCCTCAGCCTTTTCCTGGACAGACTGTTGCTCTTGTTCGGGGCTGCTGGGTCAGGAGTGAAGCTCTGTGTGAGTGCACTGGCAAGGTCTCAGGGAATTTGGCTGTAGGGCCAGTTTTGGCCGGGAGCAAAGCCCACTGAAGTCAATGGGACTCTTCCTGTTGATATAATGGGCTTTGGAGCAGACCTGGTCTTCAGCATTCTTCAGAGCGGTGGTTCCAACGTGAACCTTTGGCACTGTGTGAATAGTTGATAATTATTTCTATATATCCTTTCCAAAGCCCACAACGTGTGTTGGCAGTCAGTGCTCCTAAATGCGCAGAGCTGGGACTGGCAGCCTGAAACAAAGGGACAAAAGCAACAATGTAAGTTTCATGTGGCCGAGGGGAATTATTTCCATGTAGTTTCATCCAGCTTGATATAAAGAAGGAATTGCTCGTCAGTGGCATTTCTGATCCCAAGGAAAGGCAGGCTTTGACAGAATCCATTAGTGCCTGTCTAAAAAATGATAGGATGTTGCGCACAATACGTTTATGTTTTTCCAAAGGGAAATGATGAGTGTATTTCTCATGGATGTTACTTTTCTGTTGTTGCACCATTTAATATCACTTTTCTCTAGCAAAAGAGAAATTTGTACTTTTGTCTATTCCTACGACAAAACAGGGACTACTTAGGGATGCACAGGGGACATTTGCCACTGTCCAGTGCTCTGGCCTTTCAGAGAGCTATGGCCAACACTAGCCCATGTGTCCTTTGTGAGATGCCCTGCGGGCACTCAGACTGGGGTCACATACGCAGTTTCTGTTCTGAAACACTTCTCCAGTGAGGCTGCTCACTACCTGGGAAGATGCAGGTTTTGTGTAAATTCACAGTTGTGCCTACTTCTATTTTCCTTCCTGGTAACTTTTTCTGCTGTTTTGGCAAAGCATCTTACTTAAGTTCCCATCCAGCATTTTATGTGTAGTTTACTTTCTTTCTCTGCTCTATAGGCTCCTGAATTTTTCCATAAGGTAGAAAATATTTTAAGGGAATGGAGCATCTCCCTTATGAGGAAAGGCTGAGGGAGCTGGGTCTCTTTAGCTTGGAAAAGAGGAGACTGAGGGGTGACCTAATCAATGTTTATAAATATGTGAAGGGTGAGTGTCAGGAGGATGGAGCCAGGCTCTTCTCTGTGACATCCAGTGATAGGACAAGGGGCAATGGGTTCAAGCTGGAACATAGGAGGTTCCACTTGAATATGAGAAAAAACTTCTTTCCAGTGAGGGTGACAGAGCACTGGAACAGGCTGCCCAGAGAGGTTGTGGAGTCTCCTTCTCTGGAGACATTCAAAGCCCGCCTGGATGTGTTCCTGTGTGATCTGATCTAGGTGTTCCTGCTCCGGCAGGGGGATTGGACTAGATGATCTTTCGAGGTCCCTTCCAATCCCTAACATTCTGTGATTCTGTATGATTCTGTGAGTTTGTCTTATGGATGCTCATAGACTTCCTATTTCTACTCATAGAAGTCAAGCTTTGTAGTGCCTACAGCGCTGGTTTGGAAGGAATGATATTAATACACTGGGATTTTATGTATTTTAAATCTGTTTCCATGGTGGTGGAAACCAAGGAAGGGACTCTGCACTGCAAGAGCTGCAGAGTTTCTAAGGCAAACTGAAGTTTCTGAGGCAAACTGACTATGCATTTCACTTTTATGGACATCTGCTGATTTTTTTACTGCTGTGTGCTCAGAGGAAAGTGTGGTTTGGGTGTCAGCTGTGCTCAGGCAGCCAAGTGTCGCCTGTGATCTCCGTGGCTATGAGCTGGTGCTACTTAAGTCCTACTGACATCCAAGTGGTGAAGAGGATGCTAAACGTCTGGCATCCTCATCGTTAATTCAAGGCTTAGTACAGGACTAGGTGTGTATTAACTCCCATACGTAAGACATGGCTGGAAGCAGTGTGGGGTGGAGGTTTGATCATTGAAAGATCTGTTACCCAGCAATAGCTGCTACCCGTGGGCATGCCTGCTTCCTATGAGCTGGGAAGAGCAAGAGGTTATTTGAACCTATGGAGTGTCTTTATTCTACGTTTTGCTAGCCAAGGAGTTTGCACAGACATCTGTTATTTCCAGATGTGTTATAAAGCAGAATTAGAATAGGTGTGGGTTGAGCTATCCATGAAAGAAAGCTCTGATGCAAAAGTATTTCTAGAAAATATTCAGCTTTGATATGCAGTCCTAAGGCTTTTTTATATAATAAACCAAAAAAAGTGATAATTACTTTATTTCTGCCAACTTAAAAACAAACAAGAAGATTCTTTCTGGCCAGGTACTGCTATTGCCAAATATGCATTTCAGTTCAACTTTGCTGTGTTTGCGTTTCTAGATAATAAAATTATTTGGTTTATGAACTGACAGAAGATAGAAAGCTGAGATTAAAGTCTCAGATTTGATTAGGTTTGTTGTAAAGTAAAGGTAACCATGAAACAATGGCTATTTAATAAACTCCTAGTTATTAGTGTATTTTAGAGAGGTTTGAGCTCTTGTGAGCCTTACTCACTTCTCTTTTCTTTGTAAGGCGTCAGGTATGTGGTTGCTATTAAATCTTTTCATTAGTTTGATGGAGGGTGAAGATGAATAGTTCTGTTTCTAAGGGAATGACACACAGCAGTGACAGTGACACAAAAGACAACAGTCTGCCTTGATTCCTACCTTCTGGAGATTTCTTTTATAGAAAGCATACATAAAATAATGTAATGAACACCTCTTCTCATATGCACCTGCCCAGCTGTCCAGAATCCTCTTTGTCCATTCATTGATGTGCTAGTCGTTAAGTCTTTTTTTAAATCTTTCCACCTTGTTTTTTGATTAAACTTAGCTGCAACAGTTTTTGAAAGAACCTTTTCTGATTTGTTCAGGATATTTATGTTGCCTTCATTGCTCCAGCATCTCAGTATTTCAGCATCTGTACCCACTACTCCATAGTGTACATGTCAAGTGCCATAATCCCCACTTTATAGAAGAGAAACTTGAGGACAGAGTGACAGAAGCCATTGGTACAAGGGTTTTAGGAGCCAGCACCACACAAGGACAGGTCAAGTCCTGTCCTCCTCCTTGGACCATCCTGTGTTTCCCTTTTCTCAGGCTGTCTGGGTGGCAGGGGCTTGTGCTGCTAAGGTCAAGGCTGTCTGCTCAAGCCACTCTTAGGAGGATCCCTGCGTGTCCCGTCTGCCAGCATAGCTCATATTTTTAGATCTCCTTCAGGAAGACTCCTGCATCCAGCCAGGTTGCTGAAGCCAAACAGATGGTGGCTGTGAGAACCGGTGGCACCAGAGCCTTGCATACGTGTATGTGTGTATTAATCTGTGCAAAGGTCTGCTCCAAAGAGTAAAGTGTAGCCCGGGTTTCTCCTGTATAGCATCCCTTGCAGGGTATTTCACACCCCTGACTGAAGCCATCTTGCGTCTGCCAGAGCGTGATAAGGACTTTTTATAGCTGTATCATAAGAACTTTTAAAAATCAGATTGTTAGAGCCTTTTTAGCAGAATAACAAATGTGTTGTGCGTATATATCAGATAGCTGCATAGTAGGCATGTCAGACAGTGAAAGGACATAAAGTATTACTGCTCTGTCAAACAGTACTTCCTAATATTATGTTTCTCACATTTTTGGCAGTAAACATTTGAAACTTTCTTGGAGTATTTTGTGTGAATCTCAATACCCCTGTATTTAAGTCTTAATTCAATTCCCAGTAAAGACAAGGACAAAACTTCCACTTCCTTTATTGCCCTTGTTCCAGACCCTCAAAGACAATGTTGTCTGTTGCAAGTAGAATAGATACTAATATGGTCCTGTAAAACCACAGATTGTTTTAACTTTCCACGAATTTCTGAATGAATAGATGATCAGATCCCATGATGCTGCTCTCAGATGCACTGGGGATATGAAAGAGGCGCTTGTCCAGCAGCCTGTATAGCCTTGCTGCTCTTTTGTTGCCTATAGTACACATACTCAGCTCCATTTTACTCTCTTTTTATTTTAATGCTCTGCAACAGGGCTGCACAAAGCTGAATTGGCTTTTAAAACACGACTTCGTTTTGCAGCTATACGTCTGTGCCCAGTTTTCTTTTGTGCTGCCTGCGGAACAAGGAGGCTGTGTGGTATCTGACATGGGGCTTTTTCCAGTGATTTATTAACTGTGTCAGAATAGCTGTGTTGAATGCTGGGAAGCTCTTGCATATTGTGACAGTTGATATTGATTATGACAGTTTGTAGACTCTAGTGCGTTGTCAGACAGTGGATTGTATTTTGTCTTCTTACTATACATACCATGGGCTATAGATCATAGTGTTTTCTTAAGAAAAGGACCCATTGTCCAGCGTTCTCGCTGGTATGAGAGAACTTCTGTAGCATATTGTGCAACAAATAGCAAAATAGTTCAGGCACCCTATGGGACAGTCAATTGCTTTAGGAAGAAAAAAAAAAGTGAATAGTTTGTTCTGCTTCTGGCCTTTCAGGGGAAGAAGCCATGCAGTTGACAGAAGTGGGTAAACTAGTCTAAGGATGTCATTTATGAAAATACGGTGCATCCTGTATTGTCTGTTGGACAGAAATCCACAGACCGCTCAGGAGGAGGAGGAGGTCACAATGATGATTTTGGCTAGTGATCATTTTTAACAGCTGCTTTGGGTCTTGATAGAAGCTGAAACTACATGTTTCCAGAATGAGTCTGAGGAAGAGGAGATAAAGATTTCTGTAAACGTGGGAGAAAGTGAAAGCGGGCGCGTGAGCTGCTGTGAGAGGCACGTCAAACAGATCACCCCAAATAATGACCTCTTCTGACTGCTTTAGCTAGGCAGTAGTAAAGTAGCACACAGGAGAAAAGATTTTTCTATTTGCCTGAAATCTGCTTCAGTGTGGAAAAAAGTCAACAGCTGAGCTTTCACAGATAACCTGATCAGGAGGAAGGAGTCAAAAGCATTTGGTTAATTATGCTGCTGTAATTTACTATATGGCTGCTATATTATTGGAGCAAAAATCTTCCAACAGTACGTTTTTTTAAAAAACAAAAGGCACTTGAGGTGTAGCTGTGACAGTGAATAGGAAAGGAACCATTATGCTTTTTCTGTTTTTGAAAGACCTTTTACAAGAGACCATAATGGGCCATTAACTTTCACTTTGAGATAGTAAACCTTGGAAAAATGACCTTTAGCAATCTTTGCTATTGGAATTGTGGTCTCACACTGGGTTTAGATTGATTCAAATTCAGTTTCTGCTGTGATTTTACATTGATGTGATTCAAAATCAATTTCCGCACGTAGCTTATGGTTTAAATGAAATAAATAATATATAAATGTAATAGTAGGTCACTTGTGAAACGGTAATTTCTGGGATACTTTGAGCTGTGACTAGGGCACTGAGCTGGGACGTAAGGGAACAGGATTCAGTTCTTAACCCTGCTGTGGGACTGGTTGTTTATTTACACTGTGAGATCTCTGAGAAGGAATATTTCCTATTGGAAGCCAGTCTTGATCTCCCCTGGATTTCTAGATGCTTCTGTAATACTAACCATGTTTTCTGTAATGTGATGTGTTTTCTTAATGGGTCCTTAATGTTAGCAAGGAGGCAGAATTAAACGAAATGGTTTGGTTTCAGTGATGACACCACTTCCCATTCCATGGTCACATCGAATTTGGGTTAATTATAACACTCACTGTGTCATAATTATGTTTCATAATGACAGAATGCTCTAGAGTTGGTACAGTTTACAGCACTACTGTGAATGTAGCCTCAAGTGAAAAGCCTGTATGAAAAGAAAAAAAGCCCTTGTGAAAGGTCTCAGGGTGTAATGAGATTTTACAGTGGTATCTCTCAGTCCAGTGTCAGGTGTTAGTGCTATATTTATATATTTACAGATTTTATTGCAGAACATCCACAGCAATGTCAGAAATTCTTTAAAGGATGAAATGGAAGAGTTCTCACTATAGGCATATTTTGCTTGAATTTCTTTCTCTAACTTTAATAAAATACTTTGAAGAAATTAGGTGTGAAGAATGAAGAAATTCAGGTGTTCAGATGTGAAGATGTGTTTCCTTAGGTGATTTTTATCTAAAGGTCTGGTCACAATTCTCTGTATATGCATAGTCCTGGATCCTTAAGCCTGAGACCATGCCTGGAGAAGATAATTTTGATGATGTGCTGTGAAAAGTGTCAGCTTCCTGGCACCGGTTGTAGACTAGCAGTGACTTGTATGAAGATCCACTCAGTTGCTGTCATGAGAGGCTGCTTCCCCTTGGCTTCCCTTGGCCATCCTGGGGCTCTCAGGCTGTCCGTTTGCTCACTAGCCCTTGCCAGTTGTTTGTCTGGGATGTTCTCCTTAAGAGACCTTGTTTTGTTTTCCTGAGTAAAGGCACTGGTAATCACTGCAGAAGGTGGATATATTTCCTTCTCCCATCCTGGTGCCCTGAAATGCCTTGCCAGGTCTGTTTTATTTCCAGGATACTGCGGGAGCCTCCTTGCCTGTAGGTTGAAGCCTGCTCTCTGACATTGCTGTTATCTTTCTCTCTTCCCTTCAGACGGTGTCCACAGTGTCACGGCAGTCTGCACCCTGCGTGTCACCATCATCACGGATGACATGCTCACCAACAGTATCACGGTGCGTCTGGAGAACATGTCCCAGGAAAGGTTCCTTTCTCCCCTCCTGTCCCTGTTTGTGGAGGGGGTAGCAACAGTGCTCTCCACCGCCAAGGACGGCATCTTCGTTTTCAACATCCAAAATGACACAGATGTAAGCTCCAATATCCTGAACGTGACCTTCTCGGCTTTGCTCCCTGGTGGCATTCGAAACAAGTTCTTCCCCTCTGAGGACCTGCAGGAGCAGATCTACCTCAACAGGACCCTGCTGACCATGATTTCCACGCAGAGGGTGCTGCCCTTTGATGACAACATCTGCTTGCGTGAGCCCTGTGAGAACTACATGAAGTGTGTCTCTGTCCTGAAGTTCGACAGCTCGGCCCCGTTCATCAGCTCCAACACTGTCCTGTTCCGCCCCATCCACCCCATCAACGGGCTGCGGTGCCGATGCCCCCCAGGCTTCACAGGCGACTACTGTGAGACGGAGATTGACCTCTGCTACTCCAACCCCTGCGGAAGCAATGGGCTGTGTCGGAGCCGAGAAGGGGGCTACACTTGTGAATGCTACGAGGACTACACTGGTATGTGTTTATCTTATCTTTGACCCATGATTTATATGTTAGACCATCAGCCAGGCCAGCTCTGTGTCAAGCTGAAATTGCTGACATTCTTAGTCAAAGGGAGAAAAACTCCTGACACTGCCTTCTGGTGAGGAGAAGGCTTGTGAGTGTCACACGTCACCTCAGTAAGTCCCCTATCTCTGACCGCTCATGTCTCTGACCACTCATGGTGGGCCTAAATATACTTTGCTCCAGGACATGCGAGGGGGCCAACAACTGCTGAGGCAACTCATGTTGTGTGAATTTCTGCTCAAAACACTTTGTGCAAATGTATTTCTTTTATCTGGAAGGAAAAAGGTGGGACACATTCCCTGCTTTTTGGTTTTACACATTAATGCCTTCCTGGCCCTTTGCAGTCCCTCCTACCAGGGCATAGTGGGGGTGCGCAGCCTCGGTAGGTCATCAGCCCCTGGTCATCAACAGGTGCAGAGCATGAGGATGTTTCATGGTCCCTAGAAGCTGCAATAACACACATTTATGGGAAACACTGCAAGTCAGTTCCAGTTTATAAATGGCCAGAGAAACTCCAGAAGGATGTAGCTTCTGCCAGGCTTGTCTCCAGCAGCCTGCTGAGGAACATACTTTGCCTCATCATGGACTTGACAGCTAATAAAGATCAAAGTGGTGCTTCTCAAATTCTCCTGAGGAGCTATGGAAGAATATTAGCTGAATGTTTTCTGGTGCTTCAGTAAAGTCAGTGGGATTATTTATGTATTTGAAATTGCACACGCATTTAAGCATTCTGCACTGACGTGCTGCCAGCTGTAATTTATGCTGACAGCTCAGCAATGTCTGCTGTGACCTCCACAAACAAGGGGTGAAGCAGAGGGGGCTGTTCCCAATGTGCTGAAGTTATAAAAAATTGAAAACATAAATTATTTAAGTCTCTGTGCAAAAAAATTCTACATGATGTGTATGCCTACTGGGCTGGATCCAGCCCTCTAGATGGAAGGGTTTTCCTTCACTTTCTGTGGCTTTTGGCTCAGGGCTGTAATTAAAAATGCAATGGTGGAACGAGCCAGCAGTCAGTGAGCAGGGCCATGGCAGCAGCAAGTGAAGTGGGCTTTCCCTGGCAAGAGGGACAGGAGATGCTCCCCGAGCTCAGAATGGGGCTCAGGACAGCAGGACCTTCCTAAGGGGACAGAGACAAACTTTTTGCCTGAGAAGTGAAACCCTGAATAGAGCTGAGAGAAGGCTGAGATATTTGTTTTTTGTTGAGGAGTAGTTTTCCTGCCAGGCTTCTCATGAATGACTGACACAGTGAAATACATTATAAAGTCCATTATCCATTGCATACAGCTGATGCAAAATACGTGCAGCATTGGGCATAGCAGAACAGATTTTATGACCAGTTAATTTCATTTACCATGTTTATGTACTATTATACTGCAAATAGGAATGTTTAGAAGCAGCAAGTTTCATTAAACGAATATGCATATAAATAGAGTTAATTCATCCATGTCCTGGGTTTTAGAATGATGTGCATTCCTGTAGCAAATTTTGAGGGTCTCTTGCTAGAAATCTTCATGAAAAAAAGCCTAAATATACTTAAAAAATGAAAGAGAATAATCTTATATTAATAATTGATTAACATATTTAATAATTAATACCGTAGTCAGAACAGACACAGTACATATTTGGAGGAGAGGCACCATATTATTCATATACAAAGAAAGATTTGATCTCTAACTGTATTTTCAGTGCATAGTTATTGAATTAAATCTTAACTCTCCTGCTGCCAGGATATTAAAGTGATCAGAAGTTAAGGAGTGCGCACTGCTTATAGCCATGCCATCTTTAGGTTTCAGAGTTAACCCTGCTTCAGTGGAACACTTTATTCTTTGGAAGGACAGCTCAGGTCATGATTGCAGTCAGGTTGGCCGGGGAAAACACACCCAACCATGATCAAAAGGGCTCTGGAATCCCTTATCCCTTGTCAATTTAGAATTGATACAAATATTATTCAATATTTTTGTTTTATTGCTAAATGAATGCAGTAAGAATTTAGTATCTACTCTGTGGTTAATTTATGTTACATTAGTGCCTTTAGGCTCAATGTTGCATGACAACGTTTTTTCTATCAAACTTGACATGCTTACCCACATATGGTGGTCATTATCATCTCCTTTACAGAACAAGATGGAAAATGTTATCAAGTAATCTATTACCAAAATTATTTTATGAAGATCCATTATTGAATCTTGTCCCAATCTCCTTTAAGATCTGTCATTTTACCTATGATTCTTGTCCTTTTAAAAAATGCATTCATAACCATTTGCAATTTCAATTTATATCTATTAATCATAATAGTGTGTATTCTGCTTGTATGTAAATATTTATTGTTTGCAACTATCCAGATTTTATAACTATTTAAGATTTAAACAGCAGAAGCTGGTTTCAGTAGCATCAGTGTGTATTGGCTCACGTAATGCAGCAATTGTAAATCGGAATGAGCAGAGAATTGTGAAGGCTTAAAGTTGGGAGATTCTGGTACTACTGAAATGTTACCACAGTATTAACTCAGTGTAGCAACATACCAGTGCGAGGTACTTACCAATCTTTGAATTAATTCTAAAAGATGAAATATGAATGGTAGTAGTCAATGAAACACAGCCTGTACTGGAAGCTCTCACATTTCCAATTCCCAATTCAGAGCCTACGTAGAAAAATAATTACAAGAAAATGCTAAGATCTGTCATCTCTCTGCGGAGATACACTGCAACTCAATGAGAAATCACTACACAATCATAACCCTGTACTGAATCTGTCCGACTGGTCACCTGTTAAAAATATAGCATTTATTTCCTGTAGAAGGTCATTATGTCCTATCTTAATCGGATGGAATTTCCCCCCATTTTTCCACCGCACTTTGAAGCCCTCCATTTGTTTTGATGTAATTGTTAGTCATTTATACACGATGAAAGTTCCTCTGTCTTCAGGAGTCTTCTGTTACGGGCACAAAGGTAAACTGAGCTTCTACAAGGTATTTTTGAAACCTGATTACTGGCTAGTTTGGGGTGATTTGGAATTAGCTTCACTTCCTGTGATGTAAGGAGGTGAGTGAAGAAGGACATGTATTTTTAATCATGCTTTTTCAGAATAGAGACCCCTTCAACTTTTCTTTATATACAAATTAGCATAGAGAAGTGAACAATGTACACGCTAACAATTGTGCCATTGATGGCAGGGAGCTATCTGCATGGCTAAAGGGTTAAAGGGTGGAATTTAAGTTGAACAAACAAATTTAATTAACTTAAACACTGTGGAAAGCCTGTGTAATTTTTCCAGCTGTGTTTCATGTATGTTTGAGTGCTGCAGAAGCAGCCAAGATGAGCTATAGGTGATTTGCCACAGTGGTTCCCGAATGAGCCATCGCTGGGTCCTCCTGCTGCTCCCTCCACAGTTCGGTGCCTGTGGTCCTTCGGCTTGGCAGCCACTGGGGCCGTTCTTCTCTATGGTTGTGCTCCCAAAAAGTAAAAATTAATTTGCAGAGAACAAAAGCACTCCAAGAGGAACAAAAATCCAACTCCGGAAATAAGAAAGAGATTTAATGTTCCCACAGTTCTCCTTAGCACAGAACATTCTGTCTGCCTCTTTTGCTACCTAACACCTAGCAAGGAGCAATTTCTAGGGAAAAAAGATATCAGAGAATTTCCCATCTCCTCTGCATCTCTCCTTGGATTTCACTTCAGAGAGGGGAGAAATCTTAAGTGGTGGTAAATCTTCTAGTAATCAAATACAGCAATTAGAGTTCTTTTACCTGTTATACTTTTTTCCTCCTAATTTATTTTTTGTGATACCATATTGACATGGGGGGTCATGACATCTAGTGTGGCCGCTGTGAATTCTGACTTTGTGTCATGAGAAGGTAATTATAGCTGTTTTCACAGCATTGTGCCAAAAGTCCCTGTTCGTACCATTTAGTAAGTTCTCAGTGTTTGGCTCTTGCAGAAAACGTACAGCAGTAAAAGTAAATGTGAGTATTTTCTTTTGCGTTATCTTTACTTATATCCATTCTTCAGATAGTAGTTTCCCACCTTAGTATGATACCAGATTCTTATTTTTCAGGCCAGAGAGATTTATTTGGGAGAATTTCAGCTTTCAAGTAGAGAAATCTGGCAGCCAGGGTAACTGTAATGATTGCTTTATCTTGGGCAAGAGAGTCTGAAATTCCATTCTCAGTTACATTTCTGCAGCTCCGCTGGAGCGGTGGGATCACAGGTTTGTAACAGCAAAATCCTGTACAGCAAATCTTAATTTGATTCCTTCAGGTTCCTTACTGCATCTTTAACTCCTGGTTTAGTTTATGGAAGGCCATGCTTTTGTGACAGCAAGGCTGAACAAAGATTATCCTCACAGGGTTGTGGGGCTTTGCCAGCACTTTCGAACAGCTGTGACCACGTTTGTCTTTAATGCAAAACACCAAATAAGAAATTCTGTCATTCCCAAACACTCCCATAAATGTAGGGACATTGTTCATGGTATGGAACAGCTTCGTGGGTCATCGATTTCTGTGGTACCTCATTCAAATTTTAAGGCAACGCAGTGAAGGTACTAAAATGTTTTGTATTGCTGCTGCCTTAACAGGATCCTTTAGTCCAGGTCTTCAAAGTTATGCTGCTGGATTCCAGGTGCATTTATGTAATAAAGAAATGAAAACAGCCTAGGCAAGGTCTAATCCTTTAAAAAGGAGTATATTCATTTTCAAGAGTCTAAATATAATGACAGTTACTAGGGTGCTGGGTGATTTGCACTATTTTCAGAATTTAAAGGCTGTGTATTTTTCCATTTGCAGAAAACCCTAAGCTTTCAATGAAGTTTCTCTGCTGATTTTGGATGCAGGAAAAATCAAGGAAGAGTGCTGACTGTCAGCCTTTTAATAACTTTTGTTGTTTCTCAGTGCCTCAGAGGAGAATACCTGGTTGCCTTTCCTTGCAGTTTCCGTATGGCAATACTATGAGAAAGCGTGTGTAGGGTGGTTGAACCCCAGTGGTGGTCTGTATAAGGTTGGAGGTCTAGAGATTTTGCTTCTTTTTCAGCAGTGGTACGCCATGCTGTTGTTTTGATGTTTGTAGTGAAACTGGGTGTAGGGAAACTGCAACACGATTTCCCTTTGATTCCTGTGGACCTGTCACTCTCTGCAGCTGATTTAACTTTTTTCACTCTGATGGAGAGATAAATGAATGTATGCTTACAAGATCCTTCCTTATGATTAGTACTCCTCAGTTTTGTTCCCTGTACACGTGTCAGCACAGTCTTTTCCATTGATCTTCATCTTTTTCTGTCTCATCAGCATGAATTTTTTGAGAGGAAAGCCCCCTTCTGCCTCTATTGAATAAGCAGACATTATCTGTTGGCATAGACATGGCAAGCTGTGTCCCTGTGGTTGCCAGCAGCTGGTTACAGTCAGGTACCTCTCGTTTCCTCCCAGCCTGTGTCCCCTTCCAAGCCCCAGGAGCTCACAGCACTTGGGCAGCTGATGAGGACCCAGTAAGCAGTGCAGTGGGTGATCCAGAAGCAGAGCTTAACTCCTCCAAACATCTTTCAGAGCATGACTGGTGCAAAAGCTGGAAGAGCCTATCACTTTCTCTTTTTATGATCTTCACCACTCAGCTATGTACTGTGAGACATAGCGTCTCATAAATCTTCTCTCAGTGCTTTGAAGTTTCCCCATACGACCATTATATTTACCCGTGCCAAAGAGCAATGAACCCCAGATGTTGTCTCATGATCTGACTTAATATCTAAGCATATAAGGAACCCATACAACCTATTCTTTACAATTAGCCATGGATAATAAGGCTTCCATTGGCTCTTGGGCAGGGCATGCTGCAGTTGAAGAGCACAGCAGTCAACTGTGATATTTGCTTTCCTTTCTCTCCTTTTATTGCAATGTCTGGTTTGTGTCATTAATTCCTGAAAATAAGTATTAGGTTTGGATATTCAGATTAAGAGGTATCACCAGGCAAAATTGTTTCTTTTGGGTGGATATATAT
The DNA here is from genome assembly GCA_013400615.1 of Syrrhaptes paradoxus. Taxonomy (NCBI): domain Eukaryota; kingdom Metazoa; phylum Chordata; class Aves; order Pterocliformes; family Pteroclidae; genus Syrrhaptes; species Syrrhaptes paradoxus. Next base: position 104,466 of record VZTO01026103.1, read on the forward strand.
TGTCAGAGAACTATGCCTTCAGATCATTACAAGCTGTACCTGTACAAAACACTTCATCTAAGGATGGTTGTGGACTCTGCAAAAGTTACTAACAGGAAAGGAAGCCTCTAAGACGCTCCTTTCAGAAAGAAGGTGCTGTCCCCCTCACCAAAGGGATGGGAAGCTGTAGCACAGCATCTTAATTTCTTCCAGGTCACATGGAAGCGGTCAGTGGCAAAGTCCAGAGCAGTTGACGCAGCTCCTCAGAGCCATTTCTGGGCTGTCCATTGCTAGAAACCTGGGGGAGATCCCCCAACAGACATTTCTTTCCTGACACAGCCTCTCATCAGAAGCCTTTGTGTCCACCCACCCACTGTGTTTAACTCACAGATTTACTGTGCATGTTCACATGGGCCCTCGCTTTTTTTTTTTTTTTTTTTAGCAAGGCTCACCATTAGCGTACGCATCTCTTGTTGACTGTTTCTATCCATGCCACTAAACCACAGGAGGTGAACATTGGAAATCTGGAGTTTATATCAGATTCATTGAAGTCACTGGAGAGGTTTGCCACTTCTATAGGTGGATTTTTATCTGGAAGATACGTCATTCGGCTAATCTTCAACCTGTGCTCCCCTGTCAGGATGTGAAAAGCCTTTTCAGATTGGATTCCTGTGGTGTATGTATTGACAGTTTAGTTCTCAAATGGTGGAAGTGGCCTGCAGCCTTCACATTAATCTGCTATGCCTCTTCCTAAACCCAAGCAGAGTTTTATTGCATTAGCCTCATCCTGATGTGCACAAACTAGCTACTGTTTAAAGTTTGAAAGTTTTCCCAGTCATGTATGAACTCTTCCATGCCTCCTGCCCCCGGATGCTGCACATGGGGTGATCTTTGATTCCACTAAACTGCTGCAAGTGCCAGGGGTTCAGATGCCTCTTCTGAAGCTTGCATCTTATCCTCCTGGCGCGTGGAAATACTGACGCTGATCAAAGTCCTTTGCTGTCATGTGGAAACCTAGCTACAGACTTCATGTTGTGTTTGTTCTTTTTAATTAGCTTTAGAACAGTTTGACAAGACTTCTGTTCTTACCGGGCACTCCTGCAGTGGAGGTGTGATGGGTGCTTTGTAAAAGCAAGCAGCAGATCACACACCAATGGAATCACTTAGCCCTGGCTTCCGAAGCTACCTTAGTCATTCATCTCCAATATACTTATGAATTTAGCTCTTCCAAACAGTGCAGGGTCTAGGAAATCCTCCTTACTGATTACAGCTTATCTTTTGCTTCTCCTTGAGATGGCCGTGTGGCCGGTCTGTTCTTCTCTTCATTTACCCACTCTCCTCATTTGTCACCTGCCATTGTTGATAATTTCAAGTAGCATATAGCTAAAAATCAGTGTCCGAAGAGCCTAGGCAATAACCTGTGTGAGGGTGGTTCCATGCCCACATTGTACTTTTATACCTATTTGCTATTAATGCCATTGATGTCTGTTAGACTGTGTTACAGTATGGGGAGAAGGTAGGTTCTTAATTGCAGGCTGTATGGGAGGAAGTCAAGGAGCTTCCAGACATGGGAGGCCTGTGAGCACACACTGCGGCATGATGGCGTTGGTGCCGTTGAACAAGTGCTGCCCCAGCTCTTCTACAATGTAGGTGTTTAGTATGGAGCCCTAATGGCCAGGTGTAATCATGCGATCATAGGATGGTTTGGGTTGGAAAGGACCTTTAGAGATCATCTAGTCTAACCCCTCCCGCCATTCCCTTCAGTCTCCTTCATTAAAGTGAAATCTCATTAAACCCCTGGTGTGAAAATAACACATTTGACCTTGAAGCCAGCTGGGCCAAGTTAAGCTCATGTTTGCTGTCAGGCAGCTGGGTTTACATGAGCAAGGCAGCCTGCTAACCTGGCCTGGGTACCTGCCACCTCTGGCACCTGACCTCTCCTTCCCACCCTTTGGCAAGAAAATGCCCGATGAGTCTGACCTTACCGGTTAGCTGTGCTCAGTGGAAGAGAGATACCTACTGAGCACCTCGAGTTTCCTAGTGGCATTCTGATCAGTAAAGGGCCAGTCTAAATTTAGGATTCTCTTTGTCTTGGCATACATAGAATCTCTCTTTTATTGCCTTTAACCTGTTGTACGTGTATTTCTGTTTGAATTATCTTCCTCCATCAATTTTCAGCAGGTTTTAGGCTCTTGACTTGTACTCCTGGTTTTATGCTGATGGGATTGCTGTTACCACACCTAAGTGGTAACCTACCACACCTACCACACAATTCTCGAAAGCTTTTCAAAAACCTTCGTTATAATGAATTTGCTTATCTTCATTGGTATAACTTTAAAAAATAGTGGAAGATGGAGCATAATTAGACAAAGTGGAACTATTTGATATTATAATTTTATAGGTACATGTTAAACCCCTCCTCACTGACGTAGCAAAATTCTCACACACTGTCATGATTGTGAACATATATTGTGAAACATGGTTCTGAGAGAAACTACACACACTGAGGTTTGTTTTAATTAAAATATTTTCAATAGCAGTTTAATGGCCAGCTTCTCTGTGACCATAGTTTACAATTACAGTTTTATTAGTTTAGCCAAGTTGAGCCCTGTGTAACGTAAGACTTGGCCTTTTTCTTGTAGGAGTTTTTTAATGGCAGATAGGTTAGCTAAATAAAATTTTAAACTGCATGTAAGCCACGTAAATCCATTCTAATACATGAAAACATACACTTGCTAAGTGTCAGAACAGACCATATATTAGACTACCCTTTAAGTGGGTTTTTTTGCCAGTGGCTAGGTGTCTTGTTTTGGTTTTTTTTTCTTACTCAAATCAGATAGGGAAAAAGAAGAGAAAGGAGGAGAAAAAACCCAACAACTTGCCTTTAAGTTGTTTGTGGGGAAGACAAAAACATAGTGAGACAGTATTATTTCTAATATGCATGTTCTGGAAAGCCTCTTATAATGTTCACAGCAGATCAGAGGTGAAGGCTAAAAAAAAATTCCACGAAGGCTGGAATTAAATATTTTAGATCTTCCAAAACAAAAAAGAAATTTAACTTCCAAGGAACAACGTAATGGGGCTCCTTTACTCCTGGCTGTAAACACAAATCTGGGAAGCCCCTTTACAATTCAATAAGACTGAATTATGAAAAACGTATGGGGGTTCTGTACATATTTGTAATTCCCAAGTTAGATATTTTTATTTTCATCAGTAGATAAACAACAGGAAAGTGACAGGAAGGACGGCTGGGTGCAGAGATGAGGGTATCAGGGTAATGTCCTGTTAGGGAGGAAAAAAGTATAAAGTAGTTTCTTGTGTGTGTGTTCTTTGTGTTACAATGATTGAAAGTTTCGACAGTTGAGCACCAGATTGAGGCACTTGGCCTTGAACATCAAGATAATTACAGTTCTGCAATACAGTTGTGCAGAGCATGGTGGGAACCACAACTTCATTGTTGTTGCAAATGCTCTTTTGTTTAGAGCATCATGGTTCAGTGCCTGCATCCCCGCTCCTGCTCCTCCTGGGGTAGGTTTTGTTCTGCAGCCCACACTGTCCAGAGCCCCTGAATCTCAGCTTCCCGAGCAGTCATTGGTCCGAATTTTCAGTTTCTAAAAATCAAGATGAAGATACTTTACTTCAGGCTGTCTCTCAAATCCTCTGTAGCTAAGCATATGAGAGGTATATACAGCATTTTCCAATATAATAATTAAAAACCATATTTTAATTAGATAGGGCCACCCAGATTCAGGGGGCCAGCACACTGGTGTGCATAATGTAAGAAACATTATTATGAGGATGAGTGTCTTATATTAATAATTAAACACAATCTAGATAACACAGTAAAGTATATTAACTCTAACAAGACAGTAATCATTTAAAGTAACTTTAAAATGAACCATATTTTACAAAAAGACTGAATTTTCTGTATCTGTTTTAAAAAATTTTTAAAAGTAACTTCTTAATTTCTACTTATTCTGTAGATTTAAAAATATATTGATTTTGAGGTTTTCTGTGTGAGTTGTGCGAGACATTGCAATGGCTTTTTCAAGAGTCGTCATAACGAAAAAGTTGGCTTCCCTGATTAAGTTGCTTTTTGTTTTCAGTTTATGTTTACTGACCTGTGTAGGAAATATTTTTGAGACTACGAAAACATAAGATTATGGGATTATCTTTTTAACCTTAATCTTTTTAATGACAAGCAAAGGAGCATTTTTGATTTTTTTTTCAAAATTTGCCCTCAATGTATGAAAATGGAAATTTTATGAGTATCAGATTGTTTTTGCCGGTTCTATCTACTCCATCAAGCAAAACTGCTGGACACATATGATCCACGATAAAGACAGTTTTACATTTCTTTTAAGTATAACTTTATTTTAACCTAATGCTTCTTATGTAGAATGAAAATGTAAAGCTCTGAAATCCTAGCCTCCTAAGATGTAATTACAATAGCACATTTCCTTTAAGCATGTTTTTAGTTGCTTTATTAATATTTTATGGCTTCTCTTCAATTACTCTCACTAATTGACCATTATGCTTCTTTCCACCAGAGCTTCTGGGACCACCTAGGATGTTAAGGAGCATGATTTGGTTTGAGGTCTGCCTATTTCTAAATGCCATCATTTTTACTATAATGCTGTATTATGCAGAAGATGCGAGAGTGCGATTTTCTTGTGAAAACTTCTAATTGATGGAAAACACAAGATGCAGGCTCTCACCACTCTTCCTTTAGCAGAGGCGTGCAGAGTTAGCTGCTTGTGCAGTTAATCCCAGCGTGCTGCTGGGGACCAGGGCAGATGGTTTCTTCTGTGCTTTGTCTCTTGTTCTGAGCCAAAACATCAAGTCTGTCACAGCTACGTGGAACAAATTAAACGGGATCTTATAAGGACTTTCTTTCTTAGAAGGACTTTCTTTCTGTTCTAAAGAAAACAGTGATATTTGCCATTGAAAGGGACACCCTGATTTCCTTCTTCCTATATTTGTGAGCCCTTTTCTCTCTTCCTCTCTTTCTGAGGTCAATTATTTGCAGGTGTGTTCCCTTTTTCAACTGCTTCAAGATGTTAACTTGCTCAAAAATAAGTGCTAGAGCTTTCCCCTTCCCTACAAACTTGGGAACTGGGAGTTGCAGCCCTTTGGTGTCCTCCTCTGTGGAAAGCAGCTCGGGGAAGCCAGGTTGAAAGTGTGCGGGAAGCCTGACAGTGCCTGGGAACACGTGTGGTTTTCCAACTCCTGAGTCCTGTTGATAAAAGGTGTTATTGCACACACACCCCTGGCACTGCCACCACGCCTTGCTTGCTTTCCTCATTCACATAAATAGTTTAATGTGTTTTGAAAAGCCCAGCGTGCGGCCCAAATGACCTGTGGAATAACAGCCCTGGGGAATTAACAGTGCCAGTGGTGGCATTCAGTGCCCAGTAAAAATTCCAGCTTTGCGTGATGAAATAGTCTTTTTCATCATCTGAGCAGAGGCACACTGAGTCTGTGAGTACACTTTTTCTTTCTCACTTCTGCCTGTGGAAGGAGGTGAGAACTAGGCATGGCAGCTGGTTCCCATGCTGAAGTGCCTGCAGGTGCTCAGGGATGCAAATATGGACCAGACTGCAAAGGCTGTCCCGAAGGGAACATCTGCAAGTCACCGTGGCTGCTCCAGCCCTCGATTCCCTCCATGTGACCCTCAGGTAATGCTCCTGGAAATGAATCATGGGACACAGAGAGGAGAGAAAAAAGAGTATAATATCAGATGTATGTATAGTAAAGGTAGAAGATTATTGTTTCTCTTAAATATAAAAGGAGGGAAGGATATTCCTCTGTAAATGCATATAAGTATGTTACGAAGAGGTGTGTTTTGTTCTTACACCTCCAGGTTTCTCATTGGTTTTAAGGTGCAAATTTTAGGAATAGATTTATTCCAACTAAGATGTAGTGCAAGTTATAGACACAATGGCATAATCTAATTTGGGTTTTATCTTTGACATCTACAGTAATGTTTTCCCCCTACTAAATATATCCTGAGATAAAGCTTAGGCTTTTGAAAGGCACTGCTTCGTCACTGAATCTTACCCAAATCAGTGCAATTTGCATGAGGATAAATTGTCTTACATATAAAGCCGCCACAGAACTCAACATAAACTGGAAATTTCAGTGTGTTTCTTTTGTGTGGATTTGTGCTGTGTATAGTCCTGGGTGAGAGACAGAACCTAAAAAGGTCTATAAAGCTTTAACTTACAGGTCAGATACAGAGGGAGATGATGCCTTGTGAGGGAAATGGTTCAATAATTTACAGAGTTTAGATGTAGTTGTAAAACCAGCCAAGAGTAAAGGTTAAGACATTAAGAAATTAGCCATCGGATACCACAGAGCAAAAAATGTTGGTAGGTAGCTGTGGCAGGCTGAAGGCATGGATGTTTTATTTCTCATTCTTCTCTGCCACATCTAACATTCCAAAAAAAGTGCTTTTCTTCCGCATTTCCTCAGAAGCCTGGAGCTGATTACGTCCGGTGTCATGTGAGCAGGGAACAGGGAGAAGCCAGGCATGTTGTGTGCACTTCTTTTTTACTGTAGTGTCATAAGAGTGCTATAGGAAAACAAAATCACAATACGTGTGATAAATGTTAGTAGCACTTGTGGTGCTCACTCCACTCCTGGCCTCATTGCTGGAACGTAAAAGGTGAGATATCTGGTGTCGACAGAGTGGAAGCTCAATGACAGAGAATTTTTAGTCCTCAACAAATACACAAGGAAGAGAGCATGGTAATAAAGACTCAGTCATTACTTTTGCCTGTGCTCTGTTCCTGCCAGCACTGGTGGAAGTTGCATGGGAGGACAAGGCCCAGTCCATTCAGATTGAGCATGTATCATCTTGAGAACATGCTCATAGTTCTGATAATTTCTGGAATCCACAGACTAATTAATTTATCCAACAGATGTGCCCCAAATATCACTAATCCTCTTCAGTATTGTTTCTTTTTTTTCCCCAATTATTCCTTCTCATTTAAATGCAAACCCCCCAAAAAACCCAAATCCCAAATCATCCATCCATCCACTCACCCATTCATCCATCCATCCCTGCAGGGTGTCTTTTGTTTTGCTTTGTTTTGTGACCAGGGAAGGGGAGGGGGCGAGGCGAAGAGGAACATCTCTGCTCAGACTGGTGCTGCGCATAGGATCCTGGGCCTGATTTTCGACTGGCGAGGGTCTAGGTAACATTTAAGTGACTGCTAAGGGTCTAGCTTTCTCTGCTCTTGCTTTTGTAAAATAGTTTAGTTTGGTTGCCAGTGGGAAAGGATCAGGAAATGCAATGGGGTCCTGTCCTTTCCCTTGCCTGTTTGGCCAGAGGAAATTTTCATCATGGTCCTCCTCCTCCCAGGAGCTTGCAGGACCCCAGAACAGCCAGGGTGCAGATGCTGTCCCCAAGGAATCCTGTGGGAAGAAGAGCTGGGAAGGGTTGAGGAGCATTTTCCCATTGGGGTGGGAGTAGAAATGGGAGGTCCCTCAGAGCAGCTGGTTTTGGTCCTGTGTTTTGGGCTGAAATTTGACCACCAAGAGCTCTCACATGCCGGGGCCAGGAAATGCCACCCGCGGCTTCAGAGGCAAATAAAAGAAGATAAAAAGCCTCCCATGTTTGCTCTTTTGGAGCATCTTATGACTAAAGGTCTCATGACCTTTATTTGGCCCAGTAGTCTCATGATTTTTGGAAATCTGATCTGTGAGTTGTCAGGGATGCCCAGGGGGAACTTTGTGGAAGAAGGCACAGGGAAGGAAGAAGGGTGATGGCAAAGGAGAGGGATGATACATAGCTGAGAAAGCACCAGTAGTTCTGCACCCTCTCTTCCCACCTGCTCAGAGCTTAGTGCTTATGCCCACAGAAAAATTAATTCAGATCCAGAGATAAAGCCGTGATTTCCTGAGTATCTTGTTACAGGATCATTTTCTATCTGTCATCTCAGAGAGCTACTTGGCAAGCTATATATATATAGTGTGAAAGGAATGTGTTTGTTGTTGTTTTGCTTAGTGTTTTAAATTCAGGTTACTCTCTTGCAAATACATCTGGTTACATCTGGAACTGTTAGCAACTTAAATTATGAAGGACAGCTGTCACTACAAGTCACTGGGATTTGGTCCTGAGCAGTGTGAGTGTATGTGTCTGTGTGTGGTGTGTGCTTGCATGTGTTTATGTATTTATGTATTATTTTACTTCAGCCTGTTTCTCATAATCAGCCTTTAGAGTGCAGAAAGCAGCAAAGGGAGAAGAAGGCGAAGGGGACAAAGGAGACCCCAAACTGGACCTTCAGCTGGTGTTTCTCTCTATAAGAGGGTTGCAGCTCATTGTAATTTCACTAGGTCAGTCCCCATTCTAAAAAACAAATGAATAGATAAAAGGAAAGTCCAAAATATATTTTCAAATTTGAACACTTAGTAGCAGCATAATGTAGAAACTTCACAAAGTGACAATTATCAGTATCAGTGTTGAGTCTAATGAATGCGTCTGCATGGCCCTTCTGAAGTGGCGGTAGGGCTTTGGCCAGATTTTACCTCTGCTCTTCAAATAGAGCTTCTCAGTTACCTGTGTAAAATAGTACATGAATATAGTGGTCCCCTAATTAATCAGTCCCTAGTACACCAATGACTTCTAACTTCTCTTTGATACAGTTTCTCCTTCATTCAGAATGACTTGGTTACTTTTTCTGCTAACTTCTCTCATAAAACCATTGGATTTTTTTTGTTTGTGTAATATTTCATTGCTAAGTGGCAGTGGCTGGGAGGTAAGGTGGACTGTTCCCATTTGGTTCTGAGGGTTGATTCACACACCATAGAGCCACTGAAGCAACGAATTTACCTTTATGGGCAAAATCCAGTATTCATTTTTATTATTTGACTTGCGTCTATGTTTTAGGCAAATTTTCCTGCAGAACATCCTTGCGCAGTCAGTGGAGAGAGGTGGGTATCTACTGAAGGTGTTGATCTAGTTCACCTAAGTCAAGCATGAGCCACTACACTGAAACATGAGCCATCTAAAATGACCTAAATCTGTATTTCCATAACAGTTAAACCTTTCTAAGACCTTTCCTTCATTCTTATTCCTGGGTGCACAGTCCCGCCTCCTTCCATTGTGCCTGCTGTGCTATTCATCTCATCAGTCCTAGGAGGGACCTAATCAGAAGATCACTAACCCCACAATAAAGAAATGAATGGTGTTTTGCCATCTTAGTTCCACAAATCAATCAACTGCAGAATTACATGAATGCCAACACAAGGGAAGGGGAGGAAAGTGCAATGAGTTTGGGGAAAGGAGGGGACTATGGTAACTCCCACTCAGCCTAAACTAGGGTGAAACAACCCCTGCAGTGTGTATGTTGGGTCCCAACCTCTTTCTCCCTTGCCCCAGTAGAGATTTCCAGGCTGATTCTGCAGCTAATTTGTTTTTAACAACCTTCTTATTGCTTAGTGCACTGATTGCTTTAGTGCAAGTTGTCATTTAAGGTTACTAGCGGTTTAGTTACTAGAGGAAAAGGAAGATTGATTTTCCCATAATGTGCAAGATAGCAAATACATTTTTAATGATAGTTGGTTCTTTATTAGGGCAATGGGTCAATGGGAATTCTTTGAAGAATTTAGTTGCCCTATTTCTTGTTGTTTCTCCCTCCCACTTTAAAGCACATAATTTTAGGCTGAATGCTTAAATCAGCTTCTCAAAATGCTTTCCGTTCTGGTGAAGCAATTACAAATATGGAGAAGATTAATATGTATCTAGAGCAAATGGCAGGATGGAGGAAAGGACAGAAGAATCAGTTCAAGTCAAACAATTACAGATATTGAGTGAAAAATTAACATGTGTCTAGGGAAACTGGAAAAAAAGAAACAAGAGCATCAGTGCAGGTCTGCTGCTTCATCTAAATATATATTTAATATAGTATTTCACTGGAAAATAATCGGAGAATAGTACAGATTTTTAAGGACTAATCCCTAAACAGAGATATTGTGAAAACACATTGCAGTAAACTGAAGTGTAGAATAATTCTGTATTTATTCCGATGCTGTGGTGCTGTTTCCAGCAAGCTTTCCTACGCTGTACATTGTCTGTTGTTGTAAGGTCAAGCAACTCACCAGCAAAACCACAGGCAGATTTCTGCAAAGACTGGCTCATGGATGCACACCAGTGTGCTCTTTGAAACCTGTGATGTTCAGCTCACAAGGTATTTGCAATTGTAAGAATATTTATTCATTTTTCAGGTAGCTTATTTTTATTTATTTTCACTTTTTTATCATCATTTATTGTTTACTTATTAAAGTCTTCCATTACTTTACGTGGAATAGGTCAGAGAAAGACTGAACCTTCTAGCCAGTCTTTTGTTTTGCCTGTTCTTGTTATGTTACACATGATATTATGGTGTCCTCACTTACATAAAGTTAGTAAGAGAAATTTTGTTATTAACATCTTTGTAAAGTTACTCTGAAAATTGAAGAAGAGATATATTAAAGACAGGATGATTGTGAGTAAGGAGCAGTGTCAAAAGCAACTATCACATGGAGATCTCAAGGGCTTTAAAACCAGGAAGCGCTACCTAAAGGGCTACATAAAAGCTGCAGGAGTTGTAGCTTTAAAAGTCATCAATATTAATTGAGAGCCTATAAGATCAGCTACTGTCCTGTAACAGTAAACTGTTTGCTAGGTAGGGCCAGAATTTTTTCTAAGCCCAGGAATCTGCCAGCAGATAACAGGCAGCCGTGGCCCTTGTTATCTGACAGTGCATGCTTCAGATTTAGCAGCTGGAGGGACTAAGCTTCACATCCCCTGCTTGGATTTCACAGAGTTGTGATATGTAACTAGTTTTTCAAGTGATTCCTAAAATTCTGGCCAGTGTGAAAAATGAAATTACATTAGCCAAGGAAATGCTGTGAGGAGTGAAGGGGAGTTTCACGGGCTGGGTAAGGGTGAGCCATGCAGCATCACCAGTATTGCAGCCTGACCCCAGGCTGTGTGTGGCGGCTATCTGGGCTGTGCTCTTATCTCCTGAGCCCCTCCAGACCCTCACTACACTGCACTTCTCCCTCCTTCTGTGCTATTTTTTCCCACTGGACTGCAAGACATCCCCTCTGGCAGCACGTCCCAGCCCTCCGACCTTTGGCTGTGAGCAGGCACACAGGCGCTTTTCATCCCGAAGGCTGGCGGATGCAGATCCCTTCCTTTTCAGCTCCTCAAGTAGCTCTTCCCTTAGGGCCTTCCGAATCTGGCTCCAGCCAGCAACCAGCTCATCCTTCCAGTCCATGCAGGCTTTGGTTCAAATTTTGAGGATGCTTTTCAGGCCGTGCCTCCAAGCTCCCGCAGGGCAGTGCTGTGGCTAGGATGAGGTGGCCACCCTTGGAAGTGACAAACCCAAGAACGACACAAAGATGGTTTCTGTTGCCATTCCTGATCAAAGCAGTGCTTCCAATACTTAGAATCATAGAATCACAGAATGGTTTGGTTTGGAAAGGACCTTAAAGATCATCAAGTTCCAACCCCCCTGCCATGCTCAGATGGCTACTCCATAAAGCCAAAAATGCCCTGTTTCTACATAATTCCAGGCACTTTTGGAAAAAAGAATAGTTACGGATTTGTCAAATTTCTTGGTAGACCTTTGTGACTTGAAGCACAGTGGTGTCTTGGAGTTACTGTAGAGATTTCAAAACCACTATTTTAATGTATTTTGGTAAATATACATAAACATGAAAATTCAACATCAAAGAATGTGCATCAAATGCAGTTCTCATTTACATTACAGACTAAAGAGAATTCAGAATAATTTTAGTAACTGGGACATCAATGAAGCTACAGCTGAATGAATACAGGACAAAGAACCTTACTTAAAGTTGAACTACATTATTTTAAATTACTTATTTAAGCATCATAATGAAAAGCAGTAATAAACATAATTCAATAGAACTTTTCTGTAAGCTTTCTTTTCTCTTAAATAGTTTTGTGTCTGTATAGGTATCTAAACAAATGGTTTATACATTCTTGTTATATCACAGAATTAATACAGAACTGTCAATGACTTCCAGCTTAGTCTTTTATATTTCGCCTTCATATTGCCATCGCATTTCCACAGCATGCTACAGTGCCAGGAATCTCTCCTTTTAGCTCGTTCCTTTTTCTCTCTGTGTATTCAAGCCTACTTTATTTGCTTTTGACAAATATATCGTTCTGTTTTCAGAAGGCCTTGAAGCTTACATTCCTGAGTTGGAGAGTTATTTCACAAAATAGCCTACTACTTTCTTAAAGTGACAACCCTGTGTTTAGTCTTTGGGGTTTTCCATTGTTTTAAGAGTTTTGGTACACAGCGGGGAAGGGGGGGGGAGGATGCGCACGCACGCACTTATGCAGTAAATCATCAAGAAGCACTTTATGTAGTCTCCTTTTAAGAGCATCTGATGTGTTTGTGCGCTTTGTTTGGCATATCCAATACACTGAGGGAATTTTCTGTCTTGGATGATATATACAGTTTCTCCCATAAGAAACATTTCGTAGAGCATTTTAAAGTATTAAGGAAGGTGTATTCACATAACCCTGCCTGATACTCACCGTTGGTAAATGGAAACAGGAAGATATTTATCAAGTGGTTTTCACAGCATTTCATCTAAATATATTGAAGTGAGAATATAGGAGCATCAGTGCTGAATCAGAAAACCTCTAAGCACAGGCTTGAAGTTGAACTCTTGGCTGTAGGGTTTATTACTGGAGAGATTTTGGATTGCACTTCCTCTAGGATGATGGGAAAGATTTATTTCACAAGTTGTTAACTGTGATAATTATTAGTATAGAGAGATGCATTCAGCTTCCCTGTGCTTTGTGTTACATCTTTTTTAAATATAGCGAAACACCCCTGTGTATTGTTTGCCAGGAGATGCTCCCAAATGCGTTCATCAGGAGACAGTTGTACGATGACTCTGCTTGTCATGGCCAGCACGGAGCAGGACCATGCCCCTTTCTGTGGAGCTGAGCCCACCTGGATGGGGCATGCATTTTGCTGACTGCATGCTCATGGCACTCTTGTATTTGCTCCTGCATTTTGCCGGTGTACATCATACCTGCCTGAAAGGCACATGATGTTGATATGAGATGAGAAAGGCAGCAAAGCTGGAGAGCTGAAACAGTTGGGCTGTCCACCTCATTTTGTTTCAGAGATCACCACCCCTGGGCCAGTGGCTAAACCAGCTGCAAACCATTGCAGTTTACAGCCTGGCATAGAAAAGAGGTGCATATCCAGGTTGGATACAGCAATACCACTGGCTGCAGCCTGACACCCAGCGTGGGCGGCTTTGGCATGGGAACCTGTGGGAGCAGGGCTGCGGGGGCAGCAACTGGAGCAAAACTTTCTGTTTTAATTTGCTTTAGTTTGTGAGTCACTGCCCACAGCTCCTGCTGCTTTTACTTTCCTCCAGGAAGGCATTTGCACAGTTTTAACTGTGCTTGAATTAATGTAATTGTATAATCTGGTAGTGAGTAATCATGCAAATATCAAACTGCTGCAAATATATTCCTTCAGCTGGCTGTGTAGAGTAGTTTTGCTCTACATTTATTTGTCAGACATTGTTACTGGGTAAAATTCAACTCTATATGCCATCTTCAGTTTCTCTGAAGAGTTTTAAGTGTGATATCTGAACACATTTTATTACTTGGGAAGACACATGCCAAAACATAAATGTTAACTAATTAACTCACATAGAGGGTTTAGCTTCTGTACAATGATTAATTCAGCAGCTGCTTTTGTCCTAACTGCAGCAGACTTTTTAAAGTTAATATTCTCTGTATATTATTTTTTTTAAATTGTGATTCACTCTCTGATTTTGGGCAAACACAGAAAAAATTAAAATGTACATACCAGGCAAGACACCTCATTCTTTAGTATTGCATTTGACACATCTTAATACAGGCTTCGGACTTGAATAAAGATGAAGCATTTAGGGGAAAAACAGCTTCAGCAAGCAGCATTGCAGAATCTGTAACTTCTGCAGAGAGTTAGTGCGCCTGTTCTCTGAAAGATTCAGAAAATGGCTGTCACCTGCAGGATGCATGCATGGGAAAAGCTGGAAGCAATACATATGTCATCAGCATCCTGCTTATTCTTTCTATAAACATTTTGCAAGTGTTGTCATGAGCTCAGCTGTGCCCTGCCACCACTGTGGGCAGCAACGCCAAATTCCACTCAAGGCAAAGTGCAAACACTTATCTGTTTACACAATTTCCAACCCATAGTGAAACGCCAGAACAATTTACACATATTTTGGTTGACAGGGAGCATGCGATTTTTTAACTGGTGGTGTTACCTCCTCCCACGTAGATCTGCCTGTCACCAGCTTTATATTTATCACTGGGTCTGGAAGCGGCCGAGTAGTCTGAAAACCGAGGCCAACATTGGATATTTGCAAGAGGATTGCTCAGCAAATCATATCGCGCACCCCCTTGAAAATTCAGACTTGAAAGATGTTGCAGCATCCTTTACGCCCCTGCAATTACAGGCTTGTACCTTGATTGCAGAGGGGGTCAGGTACAGAAGCTTAGAAGCAGATTAACCTTTAGCAGAAACATTTGGGTTGCTGCTGGGGTGAGGTGCTGCCTTCCCTGATGTCTGCTTCTCCCCTTGCAGGAGAGTACTGCGAGGTGAACGCGCGCTCCGGCCGCTGCGCTCCGGGGGTCTGTAAGAACGGAGGAACCTGCGTGAACCTGCTCATCGGGGGCTTCAAGTGCGAGTGTCCCCCAGGTGAATACGAGCGGCCATACTGCGAGATGACCACCAGGAGCTTCCCCCCACAGTCCTTCATCACCTTCAAGGGGCTGCGGCAGCGCTTCCACTTCACTGTCTCCCTCATGTAAGTCCCGGTGGGGGGGACTCTGTGGCTGGTGGCTTCTCTGCTTGAGCTTGGGACGTGTTTGTTAAATATTGTCACCAACCAAATTGTAGAGGTCACTCTGGGTATTTCTCACAGTGACTCCTGCGAGTGGGGCGCAGTCATGTTGTTTGAAAGCGTTTGATTTCTGCCCTGCTGAGGATGCCACTGAGGTGCTAACTCCCAGCGTTCCTCTGCCGCAACACGGGGCGATGGCGTGGGGACGGGGGATGCTAGGGCCTCCCTGGTCACCTCTCAGCAGCCCTCAGAGGCGTGAGGGTGGATGGTGGGTTTGCCGCCTCTCAAGCATGTTGGGTGTTTTTCTAGTTGCGTCTGAGGCCTCCTGACTTTCAGGCGCACACTGCTAGTTCATGTCTGGGAGCACTCGTCCCCCCTCCTGTTCCCTGGCCTGTGAGAGGACCTGGGCTCCTCAGACCATGGCTGAGCACAGGCTGGTCCTCCCCAGGTCCTTGCTCTCCACTGGTTCCCAGCCTTGAGCTTCGGACAACCCCAACTGTCCTAGCTCCTCGCCTTGCTCCTCTTGGCCTTCACACCCTGCTCCTGCATCTGGCCTGGCTGCCAGGCACGACTGGCCTCATCCCCGTCCCATCTGGCCTGGTGTCCCCATGCTGGACAGTCCTTCCCTGGGCTTGCTGCCGCTGTTCCCCCGAGGTCACTAGAGGAGCTCTTGGGGGAAGGGGAGCAATGGTGGCAGCTGCACTGTGTGGACCAGTGCTCTCCTCCCCTGGCTCCCACATCCTGGGGGAAAAAAACCTCTTCTGGAGAAGATTTTATTGGGTCAGGCCATGGCATAGTGCTTGCCTGTCACGGAGCCAGAGCTCCAGGTGCACACGTGTCTTTTCCAGAGAGGGGGCAGGTTTGGAGCTTTCCCATCATCTCTCCGGTCAGGATTGACCTTTGGTTCTCCCTCACAGTTGACTGTGAGTAAATAGCACAAAATGTGTTAGCCCCGAACCCAGAGGGCAAGGCCAGAGATTTGTTGATAGATGAAACAACAGCAACAATGAAAGGCATGTTTGTGTGTCTGTCCAGAGAAAGCGTTCAGGAAGGACACCACCAGGCACACGTCCCATCCAGCAGCCAGCAGTTACCTGGTGTTCTGCATCTGTCAGGAGACAGGCAGCTTCTTTCCACTTTATCCTGCATCTGCCTTAATCCCAAGGTCTGAAATTTTGTGGAATCTTGACATTTTGGTTAAATGAGAGAGCACAGGCACTGTTTGGACACAAGCTGAGGCAGGGAGGAGATGCACCTGTGAAGATCGTTTTAGAGCATCAGATATAAGTACACGGAAAAGCTGAGCAGCAAAAGGCTCTGTTGGACTTGTCAGACCTAAAGTGAGTGCAAACAAAGGAGCTGTCTGGGCTGGCTGCCAGCATAAATCACCTGCACTACTGTTGGCTTGTCCCCACAGCCACATGGTGTCATTTTTCAGGCTTTCAGAAAGAGATCTTTGACGTGTAGGGTGCTTCAAGTTTAAGTGACTCAAATGCTCTGTGTAGGGGTTATTGAGAAACAGCAAGCTACTGTATAGCAAGGTAGTGTTTACACCAGGGTTTCTTCACCATTTTTAAAACCAAGTTGGCTCATTTAGCCAGGAGCTAAACACTGCTCTGTCCACTCGGTGTGATTATAAAAAGTCTAGACCATCAGGTCCTTATCCCAGACAGTGTGGGATGAACACATTTAGCTTTTCATACCTGAAGTTCACTTTTATTGACACTTGATATTTCCTTGGGTTTTATTATCCTTCAGTACAGGTAGAAAACATTATGTGAGGATAAGCAAGAATTAGCAGTTTGACAAGACGATGAATTGCCATTACATATCTTGTGATTTGGGAGCATTCCTGAAATCACAGGGTTTCTAGCTATTAAAAATATCCCTTCTGTAAAAAAATATCCCCAGCTGGTGATAACCAGACAAGTTCAAAAGCAGTAGTGCTTTAACTATTAGTATGATACAAAAGATGCTTTTGACTAGTGGCAAAGAATGGAACTGAACACAGACGGAGTAAAGAAATGTAAAAGCTTAATAATTTAATAGTTTAATAAATAATAGTTATATAATTAAAATTATGGTAACCGTATCAGAAAACTATATTCAAACAGAACTAATGTTCCTGTTGTTGCTAATCAAACTAAGTCTTTCTGCTCTCTAAAGATGCATCATTAATAGTATTCTCATTTCTTTTGCTCACATGCATTCTGGATAGATCTGATCAAAATGTTTTGATGAAGCAGTTATCCATGGAAAAATACAGTCTTGGGAAATGTTTTACAGGAACTGTGTTCCTTTGGATTAAATGTTTGATGGTGAAAAGTGAAAACTGAATCAGTGTTTTGATAATATTGAAGTGTTTCAGTGGTATTGTCTTAATTAATTTAATTTGCCTTTTACTTCTGTAACATTATATTACGCTAAATGTTTTTATATTATGCTAAATAAATTTAGAAATAAAGATGTACTTCAAAGCTGATTAAAAGTAATCAAAACAGTAATATAATGTTTTTATGGTCTATAATGGATATTCTTTGAGTTTGTATTTTATTGTAAAAGTCAAAATTTTGACTTATGTTTTTTAAGCCAGAACAATTCATTCTCCTTCAAAAATACTTAAAAATGTGTGAAAAAAAAAAATCCCATTTCCGTGTAGCTCACATTCAGACTCCTGGTTCTGAAAGGTCTCTATGTGATATGATCCACAAGATACGTATGTCTGACAAACAACTTTTGTTAAAAAATATTCTTTGTTTTTTTGATTTTTTTATTTCAAATACCAGACCTTGATGTTCTAAAATACAGCTTCTTTCACATTCTCTGAATGCAGGTTTTGTTGCATCGCATGAGAGTCTTGCCAGTAGACGTGACATGACAGGCACAAGAATCATTTCTTCTGTCCGTGGAAGGCAGTTTTCATTAGCTGTGTTCAGCATTTGATTCATTTGTAGGAAAAGTGGGTTAATTTAAATCAGGGGTATTTCCTGAAGTTCAAGATATGAAATCAAACTACAC
The DNA here is from genome assembly GCA_013400615.1 of Syrrhaptes paradoxus. NCBI lineage: Eukaryota > Metazoa > Chordata > Aves > Pterocliformes > Pteroclidae > Syrrhaptes > Syrrhaptes paradoxus. The sequence goes on from VZTO01026103.1 coordinate 122,349, forward strand.
TGCCATTTGGAAACACAAGAAATTCTCGTGGTTTCTCTCTCTTTCTCTCTTTCTCAATTTAAATAATATTAATCTTTGTAAAAATGTTTATGTAATGTATAATACTTTTTTTGCCTTTCTAGGTAGATGAAAGCTGTGTGTAAATCCCCAAAGATCATAGGATTCAACTAAAAATTATAAAATACACACAACATGCATAAATTTGTAAAAAAAAAGTTCTGTGCTGACAAAAACCCAGGATTTTTTTAAAAAGTGGGGTTACCTCTTTTTCTGCAGGAAAGGTGTGATACATCCCATATTAGATTCACAAGAAAAAAAAAACAAAAAACACCCATTGGTGCTGATTTAGTGGAATCATTTAAGTGTTTATTTTACTTCCTCCAATTCACTGACCTGCTGATTGATAAACCCAGATGGACTACATGTCATTATTAAAGTATCCCTTATCTTTCTTGCCTCCCCATCAGGTTTTTTTAATCAGTTGATGACTCCTTGTACCCTGTAGCATTTAGACAGCAAGCTAGCAGCAAGTTTTCCCCCTTTGATGTGACAACGCTTTCTAGCTTTCAGATTGCTTGCAAAGTGTAGTAAGTGCTACTGTTTGGCAAGCGTCAGATACTCACGCTGCATTGTGTGTCTGCCTGTTTTACCCCTTGTAAGGATCAGCATCCACACCAGGTCTCTGCAGAGATTTCTGTAATTTCCATCTTGCTTGCTTCTGTCGATTGTGAAAGAGTAGATTTATCCTGCGGCTGACTCCTAATTTTATAATTTTCTGTCTAAAGAAAGATTCAAAGGCTTGCTTTACTGATAAATACAATGCCATCTTTCTTTTGAGCGACTTGACCGTCAGTCTTTAATTCATAACCCGTTAAGCATGAACTAACCCTTCATCTCTGCATTCTAGGTTTGCAACCAGGGAGAGGAATGCTCTCCTCCTCTACAACGGTCGTTTTAATGAGAAGCACGATTTCATTGCCTTGGAGATCATTGAGGAGCAGATCCAGCTCACGTTCTCTGCAGGTGAGGTCTCACTTGAGTGGAGCATTTCAGCTTGTGGTCAGGAGATTCTCTCAAGCAGTTTGGAAATGCACTTTCATTATTTCATATTACTATTTGCTGCCTCTTTAATTGAGTAACTGGCTGACATTGTACAGGGAAAAGCTGATGCCAGGCATTGCAAAGTACTCCAGATTGTAACAGTTTGTGGTGGTAGCACTCGCTGTCGCAGGCAGGAGCTCGTTGACATATCAGTTATAAAAGCCAGAGTTTATGGCTACTATAAAAGATTGGCACTAGCCTGAAAGTTGGCCTGCGAGCTAATGTTTACTAAAACAAGACTGAGTTTTATCAGCTGTGATAAACGTCGTGTGTTTATGCATTTTTACACTAGGCCATCAGTGAAACTAGGTGCGTAAATGTTATCTAAAAAATACACGCAATCCAAAGGAAAAGCTAGCAGACAAGTGAAAACTACCTGCTGTTCGGTAGGGATTGGTGAGGAGCAGTGCTGTCGCTGGAATCCACTGCTGTGCATCAGAAGCATGTCCCCTTGAAGAAACTGTAACCCACAAGGTATTTAGGAGAACTAAGCTGACAGCTCATTGCTATGGTGGGCTAGGAAACAAGAAACAGAGGCTTTGGCATTTGCTTGCTTCTGCACTAGGACAAAGCGAGGTTCTTTGGACGTTTGTGGGAGCAGAGAGAGGGAAAGACAAGTGAAACTCAGGGTGGCTTGTATCCCTGCCACCGTGGCCTTCTCCCAGGGGAGAGGTTTCCTCCAGAAAATCAGCCCTCGAAGTAGCAAAGTTCTTCCTGATGAAAGTGTGATCAGAGCAAACCCTGACTGGTCCAAGCCTCAGCAGAGGGGTGCTTCGTGAGTTAAAAAAGCCCAGGTTTCATCCAAAAACTCATGCCCAGTTGTGCTAATTTCATGACAAGGGTAGCAGGTGAAGCTGTTAGCATGCAGCTGTACAGTGTGGTTGGAGCACATTTGAAGCCACCAGTATAATCATCCCCTGGACTTCAGCAGGCTTGCTGAGGCTCTTGGTAGACTTCTTGGTGGACCACTTGTGTTCCTGCTTCAGCCCAGAAGTGGGTCTGTGAGTTCAGTGGGAAGGCTTTGGTGGCTTTACTAAACCTCAGCAGGGCAGACAACCTCTTGTCACAGGTTTAGAGGATGTTTTCCATTGGGACAGAAACAAACATCTGGGAAGGGCTGTTGTCATGTAGGTCAAGTGGGGTTATGTGTAGGTCAAGTGAGATGTTTGTATCTCTGTACCAGGCACATAACTCAGGAAATAACCCTGTTATTTCCCATTATCTGAATTCAGGATAGACAATACGGGCTCTAGTCAACTGTTATTTTATTTTTGTGGAAAGTGAGACACTGCAAGCAGTAAAGCAGTAGAAGCAGAGGTGCAACACACATCGTTGTTACACACTCATCGCCAGTGACAGCCACTGCCCTCAGAACCCATGGTAAATCTGTGTGACCCCATCAATTTACCAGCAATGCTTAAGTGCATATGTGGGCCCACTGGGTTGAAGATATCCGGTTTCATTATTACCTCGAAGTTGTCCAAATTAGATACTAAGGCAAGCCTTTGAATAGATTAGTGTAATGAAATAACATGCTGCAGTCAGAGAGATGTGCTTTCTTCTATAGCTCTGCTCCGCCTGTCTAAACTTGAATCAAATTACTTGGAAGTCACCCTGAGGATGAATGAGAAAAAAAATATATATATCTGTGTGCACTTATATGCATTTAAATGTGGAGGAACTCTTTTAAAATACATGAAACTAAATTTAGATTTGCACTACTGCACCTGAGAGCAGGTCTGGTCCTGTATATTATAAATGGTATTTTCTTTGGAAGGAGAATGGTTTATGTTGTATAGTTTTAAGTGGCTTTTAATGAACAGTAAAAGTTTTGGACATCTGATCTGACTGTTTTACCTCTTGCAACAACTTTTTCACAGAAAGGAAAGCAAAAGGATTGGAGACTTGTTGTCTTCCTTTTGCAGAAACTTGCTAGCTGAATAAAAAGACAATTTTTTATCATAGTTTTTTTTAATCACTAAATGATAAAAAACATCACAGCAAGATGTCCAACATGCTAAGCTGAAATCTGTATTGTTTAAATACCAGCAGTATATAGNAAACAAAAACCAACAAGGAAAAAGAAGAAGAAAAAAAAAGTCAAAAACTAGCAATGCCTTCTCCTTTCCAGGCCTTTTATGTACTTTCAACATGAATGTTTATTTTGCTGCTACCTTGGAACAGATATGGCTGGTTACTGAGCTGGTTCTGCTGACTCAGACGTGACTTAAAAACTTCAGCTTTCCAGTTGCAATGGCAAGGACTTGCTTTCAAATTTAAATACTGACAGGCCACCAATAATTTAATTAATTACTGTCCATGGGTTTTATACTGGAGTACTTCTGTATTTCACTTTCTCAGCTCTGATGAGGAGTAGGCTTCCCTTCCCTGACTAAAATATCCCAGCACAATACTTACCATATTAAAGAAAAACCTCCAGTGCTGCTTTGGGCAGAAATGCAGAAAAATTCATGTACGTTTTTTNATGAATGAGAAAAAAAATATATATATCTGTGTGCACTTATATGCATTTAAATGTGGAGGAACTCTTTTAAAATACATGAAACTAAATTTAGATTTGCACTACTGCACCTGAGAGCAGGTCTGGTCCTGTATATTATAAATGGTATTTTCTTTGGAAGGAGAATGGTTTATGTTGTATAGTTTTAAGTGGCTTTTAATGAACAGTAAAAGTTTTGGACATCTGATCTGACTGTTTTACCTCTTGCAACAACTTTTTCACAGAAAGGAAAGCAAAAGGATTGGAGACTTGTTGTCTTCCTTTTGCAGAAACTTGCTAGCTGAATAAAAAGACAATTTTTTATCATAGTTTTTTTTAATCACTAAATGATAAAAAACATCACAGCAAGATGTCCAACATGCTAAGCTGAAATCTGTATTGTTTAAATACCAGCAGTATATAGAATGGGAGTTAAAGGAAAGTAGGGAACACAGGAATATTACTTCACACAGGGTGAAGTATTTTTGCAAACAGAGGCTAGAAAGTACATTTTAACTTCAGTGATACTGTGAACTTTGTTAGCTTGCAGGAGGGAGCTATTTTTCCTGTGGTTTATTATGTAGANGTAATTTAATTAATCACTGGTGAAATTTTGCTGGGACCAAGGTTACTGTCCATGGGTTTTATACTGGAGTACTTCTGTATTTCACTTTCTCAGCTCTGATGAGGAGTAGGCTTCCCTTCCCTGACTAAAATATCCCAGCACAATACTTACCATATTAAAGAAAAACCTCCAGTGCTGCTTTGGGCAGAAATGCAGAAAAATTCATGTACGTTTTTTCCTCAGTTGACCACTTCAGCAGTAGCTCTATTTACGCAATGTATCTGCTACCATACTATGCAGAAGCATAATAAAAAATAATAGAATTCACCTGAATGTGCCAGAAGCTATTTTTGTATTTGTGCACCAAAGTAATTCCATGAAACTGGGGATATTTACTGTCTTGCAGGATGAAAACCCAAATTCGTCCATAATGAAGTAAGATGACTGCATCCTGTGTCCGATGAGGGTCTCTGTGTGTTTCAGTTTAGTGCAGAGTGGAGTTTGCAGTGATGTTGACTTATTTTTTCCCTTCTGCCTCCCCTTGCAGGGGAGACAACCACTACAGTGGCACCATTCGTTCCAGGAGGGGTCAGTGATGGGCAGTGGCACTCGGTCCAGGTGCAGTACTACAATAAGGTAAGACTAAGTGTGCTGGTGATAACCCTATTATTTGTAAAGTAATGGATGCGTGGGTCATCTAGCTCTGACCTGATGTGTGCAGGTGACCTGAACTTTGTTTATTTAACCAGGCACATTGCTACAGCTCTGTACAAATGGTACTGGTCTTGCTCACGTTGCCTGGTACAAAAATTCCCTCTGAGGGCTTTTGAGTTTTGTCTCAGGAAGTCAAAATCAGAACTAGTACATCCTTTTCAGAAGTACTACCAGCGAAACCTTCAGATTCTTGGAACTGTTTCAGTTTCCAGTTCTCTAAACCGTCACAAGTGTTAGTGTATCTAAAACAACTGATTCACTGATTTGGATCTTTTTAAAAAAATTCGTGCAGGAGCCTTCAACTACAAACCACTAGTGTAGAATTTTTTTTTAAGCAAAGCAAAATTCTTCCCTATAACTGTCTTTCTTGTGTAAAATGACCAGTTTAGCTAGTGCAAGCTTCTCTCATTTGGAAAATGTGGTTATTAAATGGTTGATACTTTTCAGTAATCAAGCGTTGTCTTACTAAATCATTTTTGTGTCTGCTATATAAAAAGATAACCAAGAGAAATGCAAAAAAGCATTGTTGCATGCAGTCCATGGCACTCAGATGTGGGATCCAACATCCCTGTCCCACAGCTGCACCCTTGGTAGCTGTCAAGAGCAGGTTCACTTCAACTGAACCAGAGGCAGGGGCTCTGTGCAAACCATCCATTTTGTGAAGAAACAAAAAGCAGGCTTTTAGGGTGTAAAGTGTCACTGTTTACAGATATATGTCAGAGCTCTTCTATAATCTATAACAAAAATTAGAGAATTCATTTAGTTACTGAGAAACGTTGCTTTTAAGTCTGACATGATAGCATTATGGGGGATTGAGTGAGGAAATAGAGGAGCATTGTTGGCTGTTAAAAAGGAAACAGGATACTAGGGTAGGAAGCTGAATGGAAGATGAGGGATTAATATGATCACCAAGTTCTTTATTACCCCACGCTGTATCATTTCATCACAGTTTGTGAGGCAGTTTGAATGGGAGGATTAACATTTTCTTTAGACTCCTAGATAGGGTCTCCTAGCCTAAGGATATTTTATTGAGGAAATAAAAACCTTTTTTAGTAGTTCCTTTATTAAAAAAAAAAAACCCACACTCATTTTATAAGTTTAACACTTTATGTACTTAATATACTCTCCACTGTCTGGAACACAGACAAATAGAAGCAAAAGTTGGTGTTACCATGCATACATCTGTGGACACTGCAATGCTCATCCTTATAAACTGCAACATGCCATGTTTCTGTAGTCTGCATATTTCTTAGTGAATCACTTCAGCAGAGTAAGTGGCACTTGCTGAGGCAGTGGAAGGACACTCCAGCTTTCAAGCTCTTCAGTGGATGAGGGAGAGAGAGCACAGCTGCAGAGACAGCCACTGGAGTGGCTTGCTGAAGCGCTGCCGAGCAGATAAGGGGCCTGGGCAGCCGTAGGACGCTCTTTAAAAGGCAAAGAGATCTGACACAGATGTTAAAAATAAACCCTTGAGTCATTTTCAGGGCTTGCTGCTGTTCAAGCAGACGTAGGTGAGCAATGTTAGCAGCTGGTGTTGACCCATCGTTAACGCATGTTCACTGTCATCATTTTCTTCTTCTGCGCCCAGTTTTTCAAGGGGGAACAAGCCAGTCCCCATTGCACAGGAGGAAACTCGGGAGAGAAGGAGAGCAGAGGGGCTGTGCCAGAGACACCGCTCATTTCACTGTCTTTGCCATTCACATGACTTAAAAGTGATGAAGAGCAGGGTCACTGTGTGAAGAGTGGCACTGTGCCCTTTGCTGTCTGTGTTAGAGACTGAGGTCATCACCTTCCCCTTAATCATTCCAGAATGATTAAATTTGGGCTGGCAGAAGGGAGCTCACAATATCAAGTAAACGGCACAAGCAGGATATGCTAGCCTATATGTATTTAGCATGCTCTCAGGACCTTACAGCATGTCTGAGAATTGCATATGTTGCACCAGCTCTCCAGTAGTGAGAGGAGGAGCGGGCACTGTGGGGCAGTGGCAGCTGAAGGCAGCTCTGCAGGGCTGCCCACCGCACCCTGCAGCAGGGTTAAGCCTTCGCCTCAGCTGGTATTTGTTTGTAAAGCAGTTCCTTGGCTACTTCATGTTCTAACAAAGCTGGAATAAAAGTTCCTGTGAGGAGGTTGAAAAGACATAGATAATTTAGGGATTTGAGTTGTGCCAAGATAAATGGGATGCTGTGTCTAAACTTGACACAGCTGAGACATGTTTGAATAACAGAGTACCCAAAACTCATGAGTTTGCTTAAATTATGCACTCATACTATTTTGCAGGTACTGCATTCTTCCACTCTTTCCAAAATTCTACCGCAGTGTCGGGTCCTCGTCCCATCACTACTCAGCTCCTTCACTCCGCTCAGACACTGTGTACCCTTCCTTAGCAGGCAGAGCTCCCTTGAGCTGTCTCCTTCCTCCCTGCTTCTGGTCCATGTTTGATCCCCACCTCCAGACCCTTCCGGGCTCCCCTCCCTCCTCCCTGCCTCTGGCTCACTCTGGCATTTTGCAGCAGCACCCGATCCCTGGCATCAGAGCTCCAGGAACTGCTTCCACCAGCATCCCCACAGGGTTGCTTGTCCCTTTTTCTGTTCAGCTGCTTGCCCAGGAAGCTTCTGGTCTTTGCTGCTTTTTAGACATCTTTTCTGGATGCTGTCCACTGGAAATGAATAACCCATCGTCCCAAATACCTGTAGCAATCCATGTTAATCATTTGTCTATGTCTCACAACCAAACCATTCTATGATTCTATCTGTTCATACCAGCTGTTTCTTACCCCTCTCTCACATTGCTCCATCAGCAGGTTTTCTTTATTTAATAAATATGATTGCCTTTGCCTATCCATTCATCAGTCCCTTCCTGTGTCACTCCTGTGGTTTTTTTGCACAACAAAACCCATACAGAGATTTTCAACTTCTTTTACTATTCACAGTCCCACAGCTGAGTCTGGCCAGGCTGCTCGTCCTGCTGCTGGGGTCATTACAGATGTGCTAATCCTCTTTCTACCCACCACTGTGTCCTTGGGCAGTGACAGGCTTTTTCGAGCTGGACCCTTTCCTCCTGTCTTGAAAATGTGAGACATGTTGTGGTGCAGGTTGCAATAAATAGCAATTCTAAAATTACCTGTTGTGCTCATAGCAAGTGTGTGAGTTCAGGTGCTCTCTTAGCTTATCCTTCTTTGTCAGTTCCTTTTTTTGTTAAGCTACTTTAAAGTATCTTTTTAAAAACTAAGCTGGAAATTGTTCAGTTTATTTCGTTCTTTCTGTATTTATACAGCATTTAGCAAGAAAAAAAAAGGGTTCAGTCTTCTTTGGAGCTTTCAGATAATACTGTAGTTCACATAAGGAGTATTAGATTTCATCATAGCCGGGGTTAATTTTTCATCTTTAGTTTTTGAGGATAGTGACTAGCAGGCTTTGATACATAATCTAAATCACTTCAGTCCAAAGCAAGATTTCATAAATGAGTTTTCACAGCTCTGAAAGCTGTTCCTTCAGTCCAAGTTGATTGTGATGGTATATGAGCAAAGGTTGAGTGGTTTTTAGCACTTACAGCTCTGTGGATGATATTTGGCTGAGCATTGCTGGAATTTGGACTCCAGGAGTAGGTAACTTGGATGCAGGAGGTGACTCTGGTGAGAAAAGTCTGCAGCAGCTATTTCCTTAATGTGGCATCCTAGTGATGCTGCCATCCTGCACAAAGTCAGTTTGGTAATAATAATGAAATAAGAAGTAAGTGTAGATGTGACTCCTGTAAATTGTTTCCTGTACTCAGCTCAGCAGTGATGTGCTTGGTAATATTTATCTTTAGTGTTGCTGAAAAATGTTGGTTTATAATTAACTCCTTATTATGAGGATCACCTGCCTTTTAGGGACAAACACTGGCAAGAGGTGAGTCCAGAGCCAGCTTTGCACCACAATGCCTGCAGAGAAGCATCAGACCAGTTCTCTAGCAGCTCGAGTATTTGATTCTTTCATACAAATCCTGGCATGTACAGGCACTGTGCAACACTGCAGTACTGAAATAGATTGTGTCAGAGGAGGATGGGAAGCGATATCATCACATGTACCATATAGTGACAGAAATGGATGCTTCATCCTCTGGTAACAGTTGACACACTTGGTTTCAGTGGAAGTGCCTAAGGGAAGCACATGTATGTTGTACTATGGAAGTGTTGGCTCTGTATTGAATTTCTGGAAAGGAAAACAACAAGGGGAAAGAATTAGAAGCTATAAGAGAGCAGAAGTGAAGTGAACTAGGTGTCTTTTGTAACCTTTCTCTCGTTTCAGTTGTATATTAAAAGTCTTGTCAGCTACCCAGTAGCAAGGTATCGGTTTACAATGTTACTTGCCATTACAGATGTTTTCTGAGAGGGGGGGTGGAGCAGGGAGGAGAACTATTCACTGGCTGTGTTAGCTCAAACAAGTTAACCTTCTGGGATCCTGACTTCATGGAAAGGTGGGAGAAAGGGGAAAGTTTCAGCCTGGCAAATAAAACTGATGACAAATAGAAGCAACCTTTTGCTTGTTCACAGGATAGCTGGCATAAGGGGCAGCAGCACTGTGAGCTGCCCTCTTTGCCTTGGTAATGTGCGTCCTTTGCAGATGATAAGAGTGCAGTCAGCCTCTGGTGGAGTGTGGTTCTTATCCTTTGGCTCTCCTGAGCCTGCCGGCATGAGTGACGGTCAATAGGTTTAGCCATGCTGATATTTGTGTGGAATAGGAGCAAAACCACCAGGGTGTTTGGTGGTATCCTCAGTATCAATAATATCACATGAACTATCTGGCATTCATTGCACATACAGAATCATGTGTGATTGTAGGCAGTTGCTTGGGACAGGAGATTTTAATGAGCCCAGTACTGGGTGATGTTTTTAGTTAAGTAAAAATGTCAAGCCACACTCCCTAACTTCTGAGGGAAACACTATTTTGTTCAGAATTTGAGATATACCATCAAATTTATGTTAATATTTTACCTGATTCATTACCTCGGGGTAGAATTCATCGTTTGGCACAAGATAAAAATGTTTTTCGTATGGACATGTTCCTTTAATTATAAATGGCATGTACTTGTATATTTATATACTGTGTATCTTATATGTTACTTATACATATATGACATCAAAGTCGCTTAAGGACATTACTGTTCTGTAGGCAGGAGCTGCTTCTGCATCTGTTTAAGGGAGCACAGGATAGTTTTACCTAAATGACAGAAAACCTGAGAAGAGCAGAGAGAAACATGCTATTACTGGTGTGCAGTACAGTAATTCTGGGGAATGGGATGAACAAATCCCTGAATGACTCACAGAATGACTCACAAATGTAATGACTGTAAGACTGGGCAATGTGTGTGTGCATGGGATCCTCTTCCATGGGCAGGAGGTATAAAATTATTGGTGTCTCAGAGAGTGCCTCAGCTGTACTGGTCACTTGAGCCTGCAGGCTCCTAGGATGAGATATTTAGGACAAACGTTACCTTTTTTCCATAGCTGATCTAAGGTTTCTTCTTATATTTAATAATCAATAGTAAGCTGCCATTCTTTTACTTCTTCCTTGTGTTTCTTTGGACTGAAGAGTGCCGTGGTTGTGGTTTCAGATGCTTGACTGTCTTAGGAGCAGCCCACTCTTTCACAGCAGTTACAGTTAGCAGGGACTTGCTGCTTTCCCTCCCTGTGAGCTTCCCACCCAGCAGAGCCCAGACCTGTGTTTAGCCTGAAGACAGCCACTGGAGAAAACAGGCAAATTCTTCAGTTAGAGATAAACGTAAAAGAAATGAGGGCTGATCTTCTGTGCATTGTGAAGTCAAAGCACAAGGAGGTGCATTGCTCTAAATCAGACTCACATATGGCTTCGAAAATCTCCTGCCTGTGTTAAGGCATGGTTTTTCTTAAGTGGCCTTTCTTCTGGGGCAAGCTGGAGCTTGAGTAGCGCCAAAGTCTGAGCTAATGCTGTAGGGATTTAGCTCTCAGCCCACTTGCACACTAGAATTTGCCAGTACCTTTCTTCCCAAGGAGGATCTATCCCTCATCCACCGTCTGAAAGCTGTTTCCCGGTGCCAAAACACCCTCTGTTTCAGTGCCAAGACCCACGCTCTAATTGATTTTCCATACCTCAGGTGCGTGCTGCAGCTCTCCCCTTGTGCTTGCTCAGCGGGCAGGCGAGTGGGCAGGAGTGTGGCTTTCTCCTTCACCTGTGGGTTCCTCGGCCAAAGCTGATCCCAAAGGGTTATTCAGCAGTGCCTGTGTAGCCATGCAGCGGCACCAGCAGAGCTTACCATTTTGAGTCTGCATCCACAAATCCTCTACACCATGGATCACAGACTGACCATCCATGCCAAGAAGTGGTGTAGCTCTGGGCGAAACCAATAATCTCTGTATGTGGGGAGACCCCAGTGAGCCCCATTTACTCCCAGTGCAGTCTGAGAGGCAGCTCTCCAGCACTGCTGTGCAGGGTTTGTGTGCTCTCCCTGGCTACTGGGCTCCAGACGGAGCTGGAAGCAGCTGCGGGTGTTGAGGGCGATGTGAAGTTGAGACTGCTGCCAGCTCAGGTAGGCTTGGGATGAAGCAGCTTGCAACAGAGGAACAGATCCTATCTGTGCTTGCCTGGGACTTGGGGAATGAAAGTGGAAGGAGGAACAGGGTCAGGAAGGAAAAGACAGAGAAAAAAAAGAGTCCCAGGTGAGGTCAGGGCTTCATTTGCTGCTGTTCCCGTAGTTGGGCAATATGTTGGTCAGAAAGAGGAATGTCATGTGGGAGCTCTGAGTATAGATGTATAGATGTCTGAAGAGGCATAGACTGAGAGTATATCTATTGCAAGATAGTATTTGTCAATGCTTTAACTGCTAAAATAAAATAAAAAGCATCTGCAGGTCTATTCCAAACCACTCACCTTCACTCCATGCATGCTCTCCATCTCCATGTGCAATTTGTGTTATGTCCAAGTGTGCTGGTTTTGGCTGGCATAGAGTTAATTTTCTTCATAAGGAGCTGCTATGAGGCTATGTTTTGGATTTGTGACCAAAACAGTGATGATAACACAGGGATGTTAACTATTGCTGAGTAGTGCTTACACAGAGCCAAGGCTTTTTCTGCTTCTCACACCACCCCACCAGCGAGTGGGCTGAGGGTGCACAAGATGCTGGGAGGGGACACAGCTGGGACAGTTGACCCCAGCTGACCAAAGGGACATGCCATACTATATGACGTCATGCTTGCCCTATAAAGCTGGAGGAAGAAGAAGGAAGAGGGGGACATTTGGAGTGATGGCATTTGTCTTCCCAAGCAACCGTTACATGTGATGAAGCCCTGCTTTCCTGGAGATGGCTGAACACCTGCCTGCTGATGGGAGGGAGTGAATGAATTCCTTGTTTTGCTTTGCTTGTGTGTGCGGCTTTTGCTTTACCTATTAAACTGCTTCCCTATTAAATTCTCTTTATCTCAACTCATTGTTTTTCTCACTTTTACCCTTCTGATTCTCTTCCCCATCCCACTGTGGGGCAGTGAACGAGCGGCTGTTTACTGCCCACTGGGGTTAAACCACAATATTAAGCAGGAAATAAGCAACACTTTACAACAGGCCTGGTGTATAACAGTTTCAGGATAAATGCTTTCTATAATGGACAGGAACAAAAGCCTTGAGATAAAAATTGCAACATTTACCTGGCAAAGTTGGAGATGTAAAGGAAAGGTTGTTGGGGTTTGGGTTTGTTGGAGGGTTTTTTTTGAGGGGAGTCCCACTTTCTAAATGAAGCAGAGAAATCAAGCCAGTTTGTGTGAAAGGCTTTTCTGCATGGGTGCCTTCCAGATCTCCAGTGCAATGGCAGCTTCTGGTCTAGCAAAAGGAAAAGAGCAGGTAAATGTACAGACGTGACAGGAAGCCCGATGAACCCATTGAGCTCCTAAGGGAGACGTGAGGCAGGGCAGCTGCAGAGGTGGTGGGAACAGGGAGTGCACAGTGGCTGCCAGGGCCCAGCAGCAGATGTGGAGGGGGCAGTTGCACACGGCAGCCAGGATGGCATGAATTTGCCCTAGACAAGGGATGTGCCTTGCTGGAGCGTGCCTTGCTCATACAGAGCACCTGCATCAGCTGACCATGTGGTGAACCTAAGCTCTTGGGTTCAGTCTGGTACAACGCCTGCATTTTCTTGTTCTCTTATGCATGTTATGCCTACAACTTATTAGCAGAATTATCTTTGGGATTATATTTATAGCAAATCTCTAACATTCATCACTTCCTTTGCTTTACTAGAGCCTCTGTTTTGATTCTGGGAGCCTGTGTCATGCAACTGCCTAGCAGTGGCCAGAGGCAGAGCACTTCTGAAGGACTTCAGGATGTGTACGCAAAACTTCCCCTTTGAAAACTCAGGTCCACCCCTGTTTTCCCACCCAAGAGCTGGCCACCAGTTATTGCAGGGGTGACACAGCCATACCTTAAAAGTCAAGACCTAAAAGGCTGCATGCTGGTCCTCTCCGGGGCACATGGAAGTTCAGTGGCCACTTGCATTCCATGCTGTGTGCAGGCAGGACCTGCCTTTCAATCCAAACCGCTTCCATAAGCACAAGCAGTTGCAGGAAGCGGGAGTGGTGCTGGATGGTGTTGGAGCGGTTAATGTAGCACTTTGTTTTGAAAAGGGTGGGTTCAAATACCTCTGATGGTCTGCTCCAGAGGCACCACAAGTGCCCCCACTGTGTGCCTGTGCTGCTGACAGATAGGTTAGCTCGTTTCCTTCTGAAAACACAGACCCTCTCTGATGATGGCAAATTCACCTGTTAACAGAAATATAATTATTCTTTATTCTGGGACAATACTTGATCTTGCCCCTTTGTCTTTGGGAAAAAAAACAAATCAACATTTTAGTGAAACTCAGATTGTGACAACTGTGTCAAAAAACACTGATGACACTGGTTACTGCTTTCTCTCCTATAAAAGGGGACTAATTCCTGTTGGAAGTGCTGAGTCTGTGGTGCCCCATCCCCCAAGGACCGACAGGCGAACAGTAACATCGTGCAGCAACTCAGTGTAGGCTTCCCTGTGCCACCCCACCACAACACTGTCCCTCGGGCAGGAGGCTCCAGTTCCAGCACAAAAGCCTTGTTTACTCAGCTCTTGGTTTCCCTGCCGAGCTGCCAACCAGGCTGCCAGCGTCTTGGGTGATTTATGAGGAGGGCACATGCCTGCAGCTGAATAGGGATTGCCAGATCTTTGGAGAGCAGCCACATAGCTGCCACCAGCTAGGCATAACTTTTAATTGTTGGACCCAAGGTGAAACACTTTGCCCTGAAAGTATCCAGGACACCATCCAGTGTCGTTTACTTCTTAATCTGGATGGCCAGGAAAAGAGGTTGGCAATTAAATTCTTAGGTAGGTATTAGGTATTACACCCTGTGCCGAGGAGAACTTCTCACACTGGGGGCATGGTTGCCCCTGCCGAGTGCTGCATTTTGTAACTTAGTTGGAAAAGATGGACTCCAATGGAAGTCAAATCACTGCAAATGCAAGTAGTAAAAAAGGCTGGGTATGACTTATGCAAATGTCTATCACTTATGACATCTGAGCAGACGTATTGTGATCTGAGGGAAAATTTCTGAAGTTAATCCTCCCAGTGGCTTCCAGATTAATTTGTTAAGGGATTGAGGGAGATTTTCTGGATAAACAATGCAGTTGTTGAAGAGTATGATAATGCCACTGTTGATCAAATGTGAGGCCGCCAGAGTTTGGACTTTACTGGCTCAGAGTGACTTGCTGTGCTTACACAGCATCTGTGATCAACACAGGCCCACTCTAGCGTTGCTTGGCATTGTCTGACAAAGAAAAATGCAGGACATTAATTGCAATGTTAGGCAGATATTGGGGGGGAGGGGGCGGGTGTACTGTAAATACTGCAAATGTCATAAAGAAATACAATTTTATGGATCTGCATTTCCAAACCTAAATTCATAGTATCTTAGAAATGCCAATATAGGTTTTAAAGGCTCTATCAAGTGTGCAAGGCAGACAGCATGTTAAAATTTAGTGCTTCCTCTTAAAACAAATCATGTATTCTTACTTGAAATTAGCCATGTTTCTAGTTTTGTCATTTTCTTATCACCCATCTCATTGTGAATATTTAATAGCAGAAGGTACTGCAGGGTTGTAGAGGTCAGTGGTGGTACGATAAGCAGGAGGCAGTGGACAGTGCTAATTTCCAGTGGAGCGCCAATTGTGTCCTTCACCAGATCGTCAATTTCATAGAATCACAGAATGGTTTGGGTTGGAAAGGACCTTAAAGATCATCAAGTTCCAACAACCCTGCCATGGGCAGGGACGCCCTCCACTAGCCCAGGTTGCTCAAAGCCTCATCCAGCCTGGCCTTGAACCCCTCCAGGGATGGGGCATCCACAGCTTCCCTGGGCAACCTGTTCCAGTGTCTCACCACCCTCAAAGCCACCCAATTTGTGGTGGAAGCCTTTCCTTTTACATTGTTTTCATGGGATCAAAAGTTCTCCTTAAGCATGGGAAAGTTTGCAGGACACCAAATACCCAGGGAGCATGACCACAGTCAATTCTTGAGTTCTAGTTTTGAGAAGGACTTATCTGTGGTTACCTGCATAAGTGTAAGGCCTTTTCTTCACAGAGAAAATTGCTGAGTTTTCTTCAGTTATACAAGGAAGAAAAGCAATTCAAATTAAAAAGTAACTTTTTTTTGCTAGTCATAACCAAAATTTTTACCAGCATCCTGAGGGACATGCATGTTTAATTTGCTTTGCAAGTCAAGAGGTCAAGAAGCTTTTACTGGATTACCAATATTGGTAGTCAGATGAATGTTATCTTAGTTTTTCAGAATTTTCTTACAAGAACAAAAGTTACTATATCAGCAGATTATTGTGCTTTTTGTTGGACAGGCTTGTATATTATGAAGCATGACGGTAGGTAGTGCTGGAGGCGTGTGCAATACGAGGGTATGAAGTTATTGTAGCTATGCGTCTGTATTATTTGTACTGTGTGTTTTGGTGCTGGTGGGCATAGTCCTTTAAAAAAACTATAGCAATTAAAATTAAAAGCATTTAAAGGAAGGAAAAGAGATCAGATTTTCCTTTGCTGAATGCATGCCAGGACTTTAAAGTTCAAAATGTTGTAGTAGTCAAACACATAAAATATGTTTCTCGTGTCTGGATGCAAAACGTGTCATTTCCTACATGCTCAATTCTTAAAATGCCATGAGAAGAGGTAATCTCTGCAAAAATAGTTCTATTTCTGAGTCATATCCTGGCATTCTGGCTGAAGATTCAGGACGCCCGTCCTTGCTGAGAATTCATCCTTTTCTGCCCAAATCCGGATGATCATCAATGAAACTCCTAGTCTAGGTAAGACCATAGATTTGATATACAGAAACACTGGAGACACTGGAACAGGTTGCCCAGAGAAGCTGTGGATGCCCCATCCCTGGAGGTGTTCAAGGCCAGGCTGGATGGGGCTTTGAGCAACCTGGGCTAGTGGAGGGTGTCCCTGCCCATAGCAGGGTTGTTGGAACTCGATGATCTTTAAGGTCCTTTCCAACCCAAACCATTCTGTGATTCTATGAAACTGAAGCTTGACAGATTCTGATTAGAAATAATATACGATATTGTTAATTGTGAAGGTATATAATCTGCATGATAGTCTGCCCACGGTGTTGATGTCCTTTCAGATCTTTAAATCAAGTTAGTATTTCCCTTTCTAAAGGAAATTTTTATCTCAGGCGCAAGCCATGTTACTGAGGCGGAACTCACTGAGTGATGTTCTGTGATTGCGTAATGCAAAAGGCTGATGAGATGATAACATGAGTCCCTTCCATCCATAAAATGTGGCAGGATCCTGTGAAAACCCATCTCAAGCTCCAGCCTGCAGTATTGCAGGTGAGAAGCCAAGAGCTAGGAGGACTGGAGAAGTGTTGCTGCACATTTGCCCTCTTCTTACACTCTTCCATGGCATCTACTGCTCCATCAGTGGGACTTTGTTCTGGCCTGCGGCAACCATTTGCGTTCCTAATATCTCCCAAAAAGCACTGAAGGGCTGCCTGGCTAATATTTACTTTTTCTTGATCCTGCTCTGACAGGGTTGCAGAGCCCTTGGAGGTGATGGTGTAGTGGGGGCAGCTGATCTGCCCTTGCCGAACAGACACATGGGAGCCTGGACTTTAAAAGCCCCTCCCTGCAATTCCACCAGTATTTATTCAAGTGGATTTCAATTAGTAGTAATTGGTTTTGTTGATTTGGAGTTTTTTTTCTGGTAGAGGGTAAGTGCAAAGTGATTGATATCTGGGAAAGGAAATCAGGATTTGGCAGTGGAGCAACATTCCATTGTCTTGACATGAAATGACAAATAACTTACCTCTAAATCTGTGTCTTGGGAAATGAAAGTGTAAAGCAGTGAAAGTCATTTGGAGGTCATTGAGATGCAAAGGGTGTCTTGCTCTGCCAGCTCTGAGTTGCTCAGCTCTCTGTGACAGCTTTGAGAAATCTTTCAGGCGGCTGGGGAAGTGGAGGGCAAGTGTGTACCCAGAGCCTGGCTCTTTCTCTCTCCCACCTCCTTTTGGAAGTGTTCTCGCAGAGTTTGCAGACACCACCTGAAAAAACTGTTTGTTGTGGCAGTGATTTTGTACGCAAATGCAAACAGCAACTTCTCAGAAACAATGCCCAGGGTTTTCACTCTGCGAGTGACACTTGGGAAGATGTCATGTCAAAATCAACCCAGGCCCTACTCTTCTGGAAGCCTCATCCTTGGCAAGGCTGCTCAGCACTTGGTCTTCTCACTCCTAGGTTTCAAAAGGCTTGACTTGCATGCCCAGTTGCAGCACTGGCCTCTTCGAGGTCGACGCCCACCCCACACCTGAGCTGGGTCTTCGCTGCGTGGTTACCCATGGTGCGGGGCTCTCAGATCAGCCTGGGGAACCTAGCACCCAACGGTGCTCCTTGAGCCCAGGTTCGCTCAAGCCATCTAACACCTCCATGCCACAAAACTCGTTGGAAGTTTAATAGCACCTCACAAAATGGTGATTTGCAGCTCCTTCTGAAGGCTAAGGAGATGCAAGGGACCTCCGTGAGAGCTGGCAGAGTCTGAATGACCGTTGGCTCACCATAAGGCCCCCAGGACTGTGCCCAAAGGCTCTGCTGTGGCTGTGCAGCACAGCTTGGCAGGGCTTCTGCAAAGCCAGCGGAGTCATTGAAATGGCGCCTCAGGAATTTGTTGTGAGTGCTTTGAAGTGCACTGTTATCTCCGTTTAATCACACAGTAAATCTACAGTAGCTCGCTGATTTGCAGTAGCTTTTCAGGTATTTTGCATCTGTCTGTAGAGTGAGGGGGAGCAGCACTTTGCAATTAGCTGACCACATAGGGATCTGTGTGTACCAGCAGACCCTTGCAAAGCTCCAGTCATAGCAGGGGTAACCCATAGAGCACTGTGGGATTCCTGGATTTTATAGACCCGTCCGTGTCCCCATCACCCACACTAAGCAGTGGTTTGCTTGGCAAGGTGTCAGCAGGGATGAGTCCAGGGAGAAGGAGTAAGTTGCTGTGAATAAGTGACATGTTGTGCTATTTCTAGGTATTTTTTGGACTCTGACAGCAATAACATTTGTACCCTGGATGCAAAATTAGGTCTTATACAAGATTTACATAAAGACAAAAATATTTGAGAGTGGTTCTTCAGCGGATAGAGACAAATGGCAAAGGGAGAAGGTTTGCTGAACTGTTAGAGGAGAGCATGTGAAGGAGAACAATGTGCTTCATGTGCTCTCCTCTCCCAGTTCTCCAAGGACTCTGTAAGAGCATCCTTGGTGGTGGAAGGGAGAAAGGCAGCAAAATAGTCAGGAAAAGGGTTCAGAGGGCAGGAGAGGGCAGGGAGAAGGCACACCAGCCACTGGGGCAGATCAGAGGGGAGAAGAGGAATGCAGAGGGCGGACGAGGGGACCTGCAGCAGCAGAGCACCATGGTGAGTGGTGTCTCCCACACGGAAAGCTGGATGTTGTCTTGAGGAGTGGGCATGGTCTCTTGGCAACCAAAACAGGTCCTTCTTGCTGTGTCACTGATGCAGCATCAAAGAGCTAAGAAGCATCTGGGAATACAAATTTGAGGATAAAATTCTTCCCATCAGCACGATAGCAGCCTTTGCCAAAATTAGTCAAATCCAAGCATATACCATTTGCAGGAGCTGCATGATATTTGTGAAGATACTGGTCATGCTCTGTGGAGGCAAGGTGCACTTCTGGATGCCATGTGTGCGTAACCATGACTTTTCACAGTCTCGCTATGCCATTGCCTCAACGGTGGGACAGAAGGGCTGCTCCCTGTCTCTGTCGTACCACCAAAAGAGCAGCAGCAATTCAGACAGTGTCACTTATGCTTGTCAGGTCTCATAGCTGTGCCGAAAGCCTCCTGCTTTGAATATCAAAGTTTAGCCTCTGGATGCAGCCATGAAGGAGATTACAAATCAGGCCAGTAAAACTCGCTTAACTTTGTGGCCCAGCCTGGATCCTGAGATCAGTGTTTCAGGGAGTTTGTCTAGGAAAGGAAACTGGTCTGGTGGCTTTTCAGGATTTGCATTTTTGACTCACCGATGGGAAGCTTTTTGGTTTTCCTTTTCACTGTTGCTGTCTCTCATTTTCTCTACAGATTCGAGCCAAGTTTGTGTAAAGAAATGCCATTAAGATATTCAGGGAATAAAGGGGATACATACATCAAAGGAGTGAGGGGTTTATGTGAAATGATTTGTCCTGCCTTTCCCTGGTGACTAATCAGGATGTGTAAAAGATTCTCAGCTCTTCACATCACCTTATTTTAAAGGTGTTCTGGAAAGCCGTAGGGGTAAGCTTTAAAAAGTGGAGATTAACATTAATGGTTTCTCTTAATCTGGCCTAATTTGGAGTTTCCCAGCTGATCAGAATGGTCTGCAAGTCAACGCCATGGTACTAAACTTCTTTGGCATTTCCTAACCTTTCCCCCTGGGATTGCAAGCATGATGCTTTCCCAGTTTGTTTTTTCCTGTATATTTATTTATTTTCCTTGTGGGGGGCTGGGCTCCAGCCGCTTGCCCAGGGAGACCGCCGCCACCGCAGGCCCTTAATGAGCTTTTTGACCAGTGAAGCAGCACAGCATTGCCTGGGAATCAGAGGGGGTTTCTCCCTTCCCCATGTTAGATAGCAGAGCCAAGGCCGGCGGGTTAACGAAGGAGCCGGGGCAGCTGGCGGGCTGCCTAATGAGCACCAGGGAGCCGGTGAGGGGAGAGCCCGGTGGCAGCTGGAGCCTCAGCAGCAGCCTCCAGTGGGACCCGATGCCAGTTGCTCCATTTTTTGCCGTTATTACTGTAGCTGGAAGCATTGGGAAGCAAAGAGCCCCAAAGGGTATGAACGTGAAGCATTTTCCTCTTAACGCTTTTGGGGGCTGTGGGGTCTGAACCAGCACATTAACAATGCAGAGGAGTGCTTTTTTTTGTATTAAAAATAACTAGGAAACAGATTCTTTTTAACCTTTAACCACTCCAAACAGTCAATAAATCATTAGCTACTGATTAACAAAAACAGAATGGTAACTTATTGTCCTGTAAGGAAACTCTTGGAAGCACTGAAAGTCTGGCACTGACTTCAGGATGGCTTTTCTTTTTACACATTTGCACTTATTAAAAAGACAAACAACTCAAGCTCTGCATATTAAGCCATGCTACACAAAGCATTTTGCTAAAAGACCAACTTTCTAAAATAGGTATCTTTTTTAATGTGTACAGTGAGCTGAGAAAATGCAGTATTTATGATATGCAACGTTATATCTGTCCTCCAAGAAAACAGGTCTCCTCATGCCAAGAATAAAGAGGTGGGTTGTGTCTCATTTGCAAGGGTTCCCAGTTTGTGTTCTCAAAGTCTTGGCCATACTTAGCGTACTGCTGAATCGTCTCCTCAGCTCCTTAAAAAGGCTCAATGGAGTGGCTAAAGCAGGCGGAAGTCCTTGTGACTGAGGTTTGGGCAGGAGAGCACAGCTTTCAGTTTGAGTTCAGTGAATATCTGTGAAGTTGGAATACTCTCCTGTGGCCAGCCAAAACCACTCTCCCTTTTTCCATCTATGCAAAAAGTCAAGTGGCCATTTTTTATCTATGAATGGAAGCTGGAAAAAGGTGTTTCTGGTGGAGGAAGTGCTTGTGGGACCTTTGGAAAAGCCCTGTTATCTTGCAGATTAACTAGTACAAGGTTGAGATCCAGAAATCTGAGTGTCATCACTGTTGCTGACTGACTAAACAAACATTTACACTTTGTAGTATTGCTCTTACATGGACAGTGTCTAGTCTGGTTTGATTCAAAATAAGTCTGCTGAAGACTGCACTATTTGCTTAAACCTCTCCAACAATTTTTCATTGTGGCTTTTGATGCAGTAGTATTTATGTGGTATTTGTAATGTAAAAATGAAGGAGTTAAGTATTTAAGACAAGACTTCCATTGTCCATCTGTATGTCTTTTCCATTCACTGTGCATCATTAGCCCATCTGTGTCTTTAATAAGTAACTGTGTGGGCTCTTGCAGTTTAAATATTTACTTTAAAATAATAAAGGATCCAAATGAAACTGAGATACATGAGAATATCTGTGTCTGATGTTTTAAGTGGAATGAGAGTAGGCTTGTACAGTAGATTTGCAAACTATAAACAGATGTGTTTTGATGACCTTCTCTGCTTTATCTGGTCTCCATTTATAAAGTGCAAGTTCACAGATTAAGCTTCTCAGTATTTTGCATGCACCTGGGAGAATTTATGTGTGTTTCTTTCTGTTGAAGTTGTGGAGAGAAGTCAAGACAGTTCATAAAAATCAAATTTGGCATCAGTAGTAAAATACCTTTGTAGTGGCATTCTCTCACTCCACTGTCAACTGCAACCTGAGAAAGTCACTGCAGGTGCCCGAAGGGAGATACATGGACCTTTGCGCCTTGAGACGGTCACTCCTCCAGGTCACTACTGAGGACAGTAGATGAGTCTCACTCCTAGCTCCGCTGTGCTCAGAAAGGGAATGGCAATTTTCGGAAGACATCCTAGGAGACTGTCATTCGTGCAGTTGCAGTCTGCCTGTGACTCTCTCTGGGCAAAGGAGGATGTCATGGGTTAGATATGAGATTTGAGATTGTCCACCCATATATTGGAACTAGTCTCCTTCATGAAAACTCGAAGAGGCAAAGTTAAGTTTCATGACACTGTGTACAATTTTATGTATTAATTGCCATTATTTGAGGAAGATAAATAAGTTTCATCTTGTTTCACAGTTAGAGAGAAGGATAGGTGGCTTCTGCTCTCACATATGTGTCCTGAGCTGCTTCTTTCTCTTCTCCAAGTGACTTTGTTTTGCCTTTTCCTTTGAGTCCAGAATGAATCCATTCTATTCATAGTTTGTTTAAGGGAGACTGAGTTCTCCCTCTGGCACTGTTTGGTACCTCTTCTTGCTACTCGCTTTTACAGCATGTGGTCTTTGAAGTTTGAATTCCAGCCTCCTTCTGGACGAGCACTAAGTGAAAAGACAGCCTTTAAGGTTAGGCAGCACAAGGTAAATTTTCAGCCCCATGAGCAGGAACTCAGTTACATGACTTGCCTTGCCATTAGTGGGGGTCATGCTGGTAAATTCCTGTACACCACATTGAACATTTACTCATGAGTGCAGAACTGGCACAGCTAATGAAACTTGCCTTTCGGGTAGCATGGTGTTTCGGGAGATGAGTCTGACAGGCAGAAAGGACTCCTAAGTACCCAGATGAAAGTCTAGCTTTTAACTCCTTGAACATATTTCCAGAAAATAATAGTGTGAATTAATGCTGGTTAGTGTTATCTGTTCCTGCTGTTAGGGTTTAGTCTTGCTCCAGTAGGATTCCACAGAAGCAAAGATGATGCCTGTAGTGTAAATGTGTGTGCTATCATTTAGTGGTGGCAATTTGCTTTCTTGTGTATTTCCCAGGTACTACTTACTGTTACTTATTTTCTTTCAAATGTAGGCCAGTACTCTTGCCAACACCAGCTTCTATAATCACAAACAAGTTACTTTTTATAATTTTCACCCCTGCTACTTTCGCCAAGATGACCCCTTCTATGGCTGAGCATCACCTGGTGATTTCCAGCTTACAGTACTCCTGGGCATCTTATCCCCATTTGTTCTTGTACTATGTCCATTGCAGTGATAGATAGCATCTTCTCATTTCCAAAACTCTTCCTCCACCTTTGCTAGGAAAACACAGAAAGTCCTTCTTGTCTGTTTGGTAAGGTAAGCTTCCCATTGCCCTGGCTGCAGTTCTGTGCATCTGCACTAGTTGGAAATTATTTTAATAAATGAAATCAAAATTGTCCACAGTATTCTATCCTGTTCAGTGTCGTAAGATTTCCTTCATACGCATCTGCACAACAACCCACTGTTTTATCACCTTTTTTACCTTTTAATCACACCATGGTTCATAATTGGTTTGCAGTCAATTAATACACTTTTTAAAAATCATTTTTCTTCATATATAGCTAATGATCCTTCTGTGTGCAATAGAAATTCTTGTCATTAGATCCCAAGTTTCATGTTCTGTGATTAATTCTCTTTCTAGGTCTCGCCTATTCAAAGTGATTCTTTTTTTAATGCATGATACTCTAAATATCCTTTGTGTCACCAGCAAACTATATTTAGTATTAATTAAAATGTTGAATTAATAAAATCGATTTCATGATTCAATTCTGAAGGAACTCCTAACTTAGTCTCCTTCTGCTCCAATCTTTTCTTTATTTCACATTATTTCAGTTATAAAGTATTCCCTATGCTAAGTGCTGAGAAGATGAGTAGTGTAATATTTGCCACATATAAGTGAAAAAAGAGCCCATGTCGCATTAAATCACTCAGAGAATCTCTCTTTCCTTTCCCAGCAACATATTCTTCCATTTTGGGAAAAGTTTATTCTGTCAAATGGGCCTTTTAACGTGTTCAGAAAATCACAGTGATTGGGCTAAGTATGGATTGAACTGCCAATAGGTCTCTTTTCATTCACGACAATATTCCATGTCTTCTTCATGAACTTATGGCTGTGTGTGGCCATCAGAGCCAAAGAGGTGCCGCAGGTCTGCACTGCAACAACCAGTAGACATCTAGAAAAAGTTTTGCAATTTTCGTGTTAAATAAAAGTAGGAGGAAGAAAAATCAATTTGCTTCTGCATGTAGTTGACTGTGAAGGGGCAGCTGCAAACTGCTGAGTCTCATCAGGTTGCAAACTTGATTAACATTGGGCAGATCCCCCCTGCTGCGAGAATAAATACCCTGCCTTTGTCAAGGCTCCCATGTAAGAAACAATAGGTTATTTCAGTGAAGCACAAGAACCTAAATGTTAATCGAATCATTCCTCCAAATGAATAGAAGTAGCACCCAGAATGTAAACATTTTAATTTTGGAAGGGAAGGTCTGCCTGTCTGTTGGTTAATTTTCTGTCTATTTTTTCATTTACTTTGAAAAGCCACTCACTGACATTGCTGTCATTGCATTACATTTTCAGCCCTGCAGATGTGTATGTTTCCTGTCTTTCCAAGCTAGGCAGTGGTAAACTCCACTTCGGGAATATTGGAAAAAATAAAATCTGCCTTAATATCATTCAAGAGAGGTCAAAACCTTATACTGGGTAACTGCCAAACTGTGTGATCACATTAGTTCTTGGTAGAGGAAGTGGAAAATACTTTCCAACTGGAATTAACACCAGGAAACATCTTTTAAAAATGTTTTTTATACATTGGTTTAATTGCACTTGGAAATAAAGCCGTATCTCTTTACGCATGATGAAAATGACTTTAGGTATTTTAACAAATTTATGTTTGTACAAGCAAGACAGAAAGAATAGGCATTTATCCCCTTACTGCTTCCTTGTTTACTGTACAAAGAAGGGATTTCAGTGCATAGGTGAGCAATATGTGTTTTTAAAGTGAGTGTAGAGCAAACTACAGTGTGATGCCCAGCCATTTGCTATTTTTAAATGGTTGCAACTATTGTTGATCAACACATCGTAAAAGTATCTCTTGGCTTTCAGTTGTGCCACATGTCTGGTCAGATCCTGGTGACTTCACACCTGTGGGCTGTCTCTTTGCCCATAGAGGAATGGCAGCAGAGCCAGGGAAGTTGAGTTCCTTGCTTCTCTTGTACCCATAAAGTTCTCAGAGATCCTGCACTAGTGGTAGATTAGGACTCTGTAGCTCTCTACAAACACTAAACGTAGAAAACGGTTTTCTTACAGACTTTGCTAATTCTTCACTTGGGCTGATAGCTGCTGTTTATACGTGTGCCTTTTTTTAACAGTCATTCCTCCACTTCACTGGAGGAATCAGTCTCTTGAGTTTCTGCATAGCAGGTATCATCTCCTGTCAGTCACACTGGGGTACATCTCATCAGTTGGGAAATCAGTGGAGGTGAAGGGTATGTTTAGTTTGGTGGTTGGGGTTGGATTCCCGGTGGTCCCATAGGCTTTCCTGTCTGTCAGGATCACTGAATTTCCACAGTTTTTGGTAGTTACTGAAGTGGGTAAACAGCACGTGTCAGCAGGGTGATTAGCAGAGCGAGCCAATAACAGGAGATGTGAAGATGAGTGTGATAATTCTAGTTTTGTGGCTCGCATTCACCAGGGGGACATTGTGATAGGGTGGGCAGGAGTTTCCTGCTGCCTGGGTGAATCCAGAAGTGAGGGCAAGCTGGAGCATTTATTGCCACTCTAAAACACACTTTCTTCCCATCTTCCATACACCACCCATGGTGTGAGTCTGCGTGCCTGGACCAAAACGGCTGCATGAGAAAGCTCAGATCCATTCATTATTTTTGATTGTGCAGCTCCACAGGTCACCAATCTATTCTCCCATGACTAGAAACTGGTAGCTTCTCCACCACCTCAGCAATGGGCAGTGGTTTTCCATGCCCTCCGTCGTGTAGCTGGAACAAGCAGTCTTCATCTAAGCTCCCCTCCATTCATCAGACAACCTTTCACTACAGCCTTTGTAGGAACCTGCCCTCAGTTTCTGGTGGCCCTGACAGAGTACCCCCATCAGAAAAAATTTGGTTTAAGCCTTTTAACCTCACTTGTGATATTACATTGTTTTATGGTTTTGTGTCTTTGGGCAGAAACAATGTTAAAATTCAACTGACTTAATTCACTCGAGGTGAAGAGTTGCAGAATGAGCAGAATTTATTTGTTGCCTGTGCAGAAGTAAGAAAGCACCTCTTTGAAGTGGTTTGGGCCGGAGTGGTTGAGCAGTGAAAAAGCCCAAAGCCACTTTTGACACTGAGTGTGTGTGGACCCTCTTTGAAGTCAATCCCTTGGGGTTTTTTCTTGCCTCGATGTCATAAGTCCACTTAACTTCTGCTATTTTGTTTGAAGATCCTATTTTAGTCCCCTTTGAGGGGTAGGATGAAGTATGCTGTTGAGCTGGCTGAACCAGCACTTAAATCCTGTGTGTATGTAGTATTGTATGACGTGTGTGCCATGTATTTTTTGAAGCCCAATATTGGGCGATTAGGAATTCCTCATGGGCCTTCAGGAGAGAAGGTGGCGGTGGTGACCGTGGACGACTGTGACACAGCAGTGGCTGTGCGCTTTGGAAGCCTCATTGGAAACTACACCTGTGCTGCCCAAGGCACTCAGACCGGCTCAAAGAAGTAAGGATTCCCTATAATGTGCCTTTTCAAGTCATTCTCTTCATCCAGGGGAGACTCAATAGAATGTGATTAACCATGAAGCAGATTAAGTTAGAAAAGCAGATATGATTTAACAAGAAAAAGTGACAAGGTTTAGATTAGTAGATGGAATTTGTTGGAGGGTGGAGTGCACAGAGTTTTGTGTAGATACAGACCAAATTACTGAATTTGTGTAGATGTGCCCAAATTACTTGTAACATGAAAAAAAAAAAAAAAGACCTGGAGGTCAGTGTTGGATGGCCCCCAAAAAACATCTACTCAATATGAAAATGTAGAAAGAAGGGCAGATAAAATGTTAGACTTTATTAATGAAGGGGATGGCTGAAGAGCTCATTACTTCCATCATTTAAGTTAACAGTCCTATCTTAAAAGGAGATAGAAATAAAGGAGGCACAGAAAAGGCCACTGAAAAAATTATTAGGTTTTAAAAAAAAATCCCTGTGAGGAAAGACCAAAAAGATTAGTACCATTGAGTTTAAAGAGGAGGTGGACAGTAAGCAACATAGTGGGGATATAAAATAATGAGTGACAACATAAAGACCATTGAGATGCACATGCTACTCTAAAATCCTAAGAGAAAGAGGGACCCTAAAAACTAGGGCTAATTCAAACTGACCAAATTATATACTTTTCACACATTGCGGAGTCACTCAGTGGAAGCTGCCTCCACCAAATGTTATTAAGACTAATATCTTCAGAGGATTTTAAAAGGGTTGGTACTGTATAATAGTTAAGTCTTTATATCAAAATTTACAGCATCTCAGCCCTTGTGCTGAGGAGCGTAAGGCAGCCCCTGGGTGACAGGAGTCAGAAAGTGTCCTGTAGCTTCACGTTTTTCCATAATTTAAATTTTCTTCTTCACATTGGCCACTGTTAGGGAGAGGTCATTGGATTCTCTATGTGTATGACAGCTCCTACAGTAAAAGTTACAGTGTTTCTGGAAGGTCTGATGACAAACTCTGGAAGTGCTGATGTAGCAGAGGGAAGTGCATGGCAACATGGGTGAACTAAACAGCTCAAATGTGCTTATGGAAGCAGTAAGATAAGGAACAAAATGAAACAAACTATATGCAAGAAATGATCAGCATTTCTTTGTTTTTTCAGATCTTTGGACCTAACTGGCCCTCTCCTCCTTGGTGGTGTCCCAAACTTGCCTGAAGATTTCCCGGTGCACAACAGACAGTTTATTGGCTGCATGAGGAACCTCTCTATCGACAGCAAGCCGATTGACATGGCTAGTTTCATCGCCAATAACGGCACTCTGCCAGGTATGAGAGACTGCCACCTCAAAAGTCAATGCAAGAAATCTCTCAGCTGTAGCTGTGTGTGTAACAGGGCTTAACATGTTGAAGAGGACAGCATGGGGAGGAACCCCAGGAAGCGACAGGGGACAGAGGACTCTGAACTGGCCCTCGTCCCTCTGTTAGCACTGCTGAGGGCAAAGCATTTGCCCCAGGCCATGATGCAGAGTCTCAAGGTGCTGCTGGGCATTGCACTGCCACCGCATCACTGGCACGGCTGCAGCCACACCTGCTCAGCACACTTCGTTTGTCTGAGCAAGGTGCAGTTCATGCCCATGCCAGGGATGCACACAATAGCCTGTGGCACAGAGCACACTTAAAGGATTAAGCATCATGCAGAAAAGGACCAGGCTTGTTTAGATCTTCTGCATTGCTATGAGTTTCATCTAGGAATTTACTCCTAAACGAACACCTTTTTTTTAATTACCTTTAAATGTCACTTTGCTCTGGAAACTGGTGGGATTAGTTCATGAAAAAGACAACGTTTTTAGTTACTTTTTCATAAATTATGTTTGATCTGTAAATCAAATTCTGCAGTCGTCCAAATCTGAAACCTGTTTCATGAAGCAGCCTGTTGGAGTTTCTGATTTGGTTTCCAGTCCCTGGATCCCTCATCAGGATTAGTTCTGGTGTACAAAATGTTCTCATCATGATAAAACTGGCTCTTACATGCAGGAATGGCAAGTCCCTTCCTTCCACCCTGCTGAAGATCTCTGTAAGAGCTAAATCATAATTCTTACTTTGCATTGTTCATGGATTAAGAAGGGAGTCGAAGCATAAGCTTCAAATTGCTGATTTGTCTTGGAGACCTTTTTTAACAGTTATGCCTCTAATATTAGCTAAACACAAGTTTTTATCTTATGGAAATATACATTAGAAGGGGCATGAAGTGTTTTCTTCAGGATGGATTTTTTTTTCCTCACTTAGTAACGTGTTTCCACATAGTTTGAAACAATGATATGTTGTAGTGTTACTCCACTGTGTAACACTGCATATTGGCTTTCCCTGATTCATGTTTCTGTTAGATGACAGTAAGTCACAGCACCAGTCGACCTGCCTGTCTCCAGCAGTGGATGCCAGGGGAAGAGTATAAAAACAGGACAAGCATGCAGTGATATTTCCCCAAATTTTTCATTTAGTTCCTAGAGATTTACAGCTCAGTGACTGTATTTAATAGCCTTTGATAGATTTGTCTTTATGAATTTGACACTTGGCTCAGCTCACATAAACTTTTGCCATCCATATTTTGCTTCACTGACTTGAAGGGTATTAAAAAAACCCAAACCTATAATGGTCATGTCTTCTTCTTACATAAAAACTCAGATAAAAATCATTCAGAGCCTTTTTATTGTTAAAACCATGCAAAGTAACTATTCTCCTGAATTTCAGGCTGTGCAGCACAGAGGAACTATTGTGAAACCAACTGGTGCCAGAACGGAGGCACATGCGTCAACAAGTGGAACACGTACATCTGCGAGTGCCCAGTACGCTATGGAGGAAAAAACTGCGAGCAAGGTAGGTGCAAAGACCTCTTCATGCGTAGTCATGTGTGCACGTTTTGTTACCCACCATTACAATCTCATAGTGTGTATGTCAAACTGTGATGCTTAAGGGATAGGTAACAGAAGATTGCAAGCAAGACTGAAAAACACCCATTATCTGTTTGAAATAATTGGAGAGATCGCCTATATAGTAAATATGACAGCTGGCATACTGTCACGAATAACAGCAGCTTTCGTTGATTTACTTACATAAGCAAAGTGGTTCCACAGAACTTGTCAGTATTTAGGAATTTCTTCATAGTAAAAGTGCCTGATCCTAAGCCCCTTTAAATCAGTGGACAGAATTCCATTGATTTTATTGGGCTTTTTACTCAAACCAGGAATGAATGTGCAGTTTTAATCACCACTTTCTTGGCAAGAAGGCAGTCTCTGCTGAGTACAAGCACTTCAAGTTTTACTGGGTTTTTCTTTGATTAAACACAGTATACGTATATGTGTAAAATCTCATTAATAAAGGATGAGGAAGGTGCAGCAGGTGTGTTTTATAGGGCGTGAAGAACTTGAAGTTAGTTTCTTCCCAAGGAAGCAAGGAGTCACCTGCATGAGGGGTTCCGTGGGGTCAGTGCAGCAGCGGGCTGCCCGCTGTAAGGTGGCACCTCCACGACTGGTGGAGGATTGCTCATTTGGAGTCTTCCTGGAGGCTTTCAGTAAGGAAAACATTCTTAGGCTAGGCATGTCTTTCCTAGAAACAGAAGGCAAATTTCTGGCCTCTGTTGCAGATGTGGTAGGTCTTCATTTCCATTAGACTCCAGTGACGCTTAGCCCAGAATAGTTTGTAGTGTGATCAAGGATTTTGTTCTTTTGATGTATGTACCCCAAATCAGACATTCTTGATTACTGTCAGCAGGGCTGGACCCTCTAACAGCAGGTCTCCAAGCTGAGGCGCACACACCGCAGTGATTTGGAAACCACTTTAACACAGTATGCCTCACCAGATCTGGGTGGTGGCAACTGCTTTCCCCTTGCCTGAGAAGCAGCAGCATAGGAGGAGACACAATTAAGTTTCTGGCTCAGAAAAAAGGGTCTGCCACGTGAGGGACAGGGCAAAGGAATGTTGGAGGCCTCTTCCTATGTTCCACCTCACACAGAGCCCAGAGCTGTTATTACTGCCCCTAGTGAGGTATCTGCTTTCTCTAGCATCTCCTCAAATATTTGGAGCTCTCCAGGTCTATATGAAGATCTAATTTTTCCTTGTGTCTGGTGTTTTCTTCATGATAGGCTGGTCTCTGTGGTACAAACCCACGCTGATGTCTCCTGAGAGAGTGCCAGAGCCAGCTCTGGTGTGACCTATTCTGGGGTGAATGGGGAGTAGTGCTGTCACATGCAAAGACTATCCTTCCCTCTGTCTTTGTCTTAGTTTTGAAATGGAATTTCAAAATTTGATCAAATGTGTGTTTTATTCATTGTTTTCTTATCCCAAACTCAAGACTAAATCATGAAGTTTGGGATTTAGAAAATCACCTCAGAACTGCTGTGTAACCATCATTGGAAACTCATTTTAAATTCAAATAATACAGATGACAACAATCACAGTATCACTGTCCCCCGCCCCAAGTGGTCTCCTCTGCCTCCAGTGCTGTGCATTCCTGCATGGCCGCTTTGTCATTCGGTAACCCCCCTTCTTACTGATGCCTCAATTTGTAGGGGTTTTTTATAGTTCAAGGGTGGCTGATGCATTTCTTCAATCCCTTTGGCAGTGCTGGATCTACTTCAGGTCCACAGACAGCAATGGCTTTGGCAGGTTAAGAATTCCACTTTTTCAACTGCCCACTCTTCAGAAGCTCTGGGATCTGATCTGCACTAGTGAGACTGGGGTGGTTTACCTTCGCTACCCTCTGCTGACATATAGAAGGGAGACAAATTAGGGAAAAATTAGTTTCACCTTTGCTGTAGTTTAATGCTTTTTAAAATTGGGATATTGGAGTGCTGCAAAGAAGATCTAGCAGCTGTGCCCAACTCGCTCTTGGATAGCTAATGTCACACCACAGGTTTACATGGAAACATAAGCTGTCACATGTCCTACACCCAAACTGCAGGTGACGTCCCAGTGTTGGCAATGTGTTTCCCCAGGCCCTCTGTCTCCACAGTGAATACCCCTCACGTTTTCCTGATGGCCTTCTGAATGCAGGAGTCTCTTAAACGTGCATGTAGGTACACAGGCAGCACTTCAAAGTGGCAAACCCTGAGAGAGCAATTAGTTTGCATCTCTGCATCACTGATGGTGAGGAGATGCTGTGCTTGGAAACGTGCGCTCTCCTCTGTGGTGACAGGTGGTCAGGTCCCATCTGGGTACATCAGATGTGGCCACCAGCCCCTCCATGGAGACCCCTGGTCCCAGGCATGGGGAAGGGCTGGGGGGAGGAGTGAAGTCAGAGGGGACTAATGGATGGGGATTCTGTTTCACTAGCAGGTGAAGGTGCACCCTGGCCTGGAGGAAGGGAGGGGAGCTGGGAGGAGGTGTGGGAAGGGAATGGTATTTGCAAGCACCGATCACCACACCATGTGAGAAAAGGAAGAAGGTGGCTAATTGCCATGCCAGTCCAGTTCTCCCAGGAGCTGAGCTGAAACGCTTGCAAACAGCATTCACAGCCTCCAGCAGGTGGGAAGCCTGCAAGGTTTGCATTCTGGCCTCTCCAGAGGCAGGCAGACTTAAAAATCTCAGCAACAGTCTAGAAAACCGCTAGCAAAGAAGTTGGAGGTTGAGGTGGTTGTGAAGGTCAGCAGAGTAGAGGAGGAGGGAGACAGCTGACACTTTTGCACGCATGGAGCAGAAGGAGGAAATGATCGTGCTCAACACTGATGTCCTGGTTACTTTTACATTGGTGTCGAGCAGTGTGGGCTGGTGAATCATGCCCTGGCCCAGAGAGCTGGAGCTCAAGCACTGAATTCAAGTTTTAAGCAAGCTGGAGACATCCATGTGTGGTGGCAAACTGATTTAAATTGCTGTCTGGGTATCAAGAGCAGGCTCCACTTCAGTTGTTCCACCACATGCCCCCACTAGCATTTGTGGAGGACTGCGACTGTGAAGGGGAGATCACAGCCTGGAGCAGCAGGGAGAGGGGTTTCCCTTTGGGGCTGCCAGCAAAAAATGCCAGGGTGGAATGGTCAGGTAAACACACCTTAGAGAAGGACAAGTCAATTTGCACCTCTGGCTTGGCCAGTGGTAGTCCACTAGTCACTAACATCTTTTTTCTCACAAATAGGGAGCTGAAGGGCTTGCAGACAGCACTTCGCTCCAACCCCTGTGCTTTCCCACATAGAGCCTTTCCCCATACAGAGACTGGCAAGGCAGAGATATCAGAATTTGGGGTTTGGTGTTTATTTCCTCCAAAAAATGCAACTTCATATCAACCTGACACCGTCTTCTGCAATGATGTCATTCCTATACCTTTTTTTTAAGGACTTGCCATTTTAAAGTAACATGTACATAGTTGTATATACATGGTCTTTCTTACTACAAGAACATCCAGAAGAGTCAGCAGATACTGTAGTGTGGAGCAGAAGAGAAAGGAGACCCCTGTCATCTCACTGACCATCTGCATGGGCTCAGTGCATGACAAGATACAAGGCTGGGTGCCAATCCATGGTGGTTGTACCCAGTCTCTAAGGCCTGCTTCCACTTGCAAAAAGCTGCCATGAACTTTACTAGCATGCCTGTGAGGGAGGATGTTAGACGGGGGCTGACTGCAGATCCCCCTACAAGGTGCCACACATGGTGGAGACGTATGAGGTGCTGCAAATAGCACAGAGTTCCCACAGCTTGGTCCATGCTTCTAGTCAGTGAGATAAACTAATCCATGGTACTGTAGCTCTTGTTACCTGAGGTAACTGCTTTAAAACTCTAAAGGGTGGGTATTCCCATATTTTCCATCAGCAAAGTGCTTTCCATTGAAGGCTGTCATCTGTGTCTCCCTGTAGGAGCTGTATTCGTGCAATGCTAGGGAGGAGGACAACTCTTCAGCTGTCATCTCAGGATATTTAAGGAAGATGATTTAGGCAATTCCACATGAGCTTTCACCCTGTGAAAAGGCTGCATAGCTGAGACAGCTGAATAATCTGGCCCTGGAGTATTTATAATTAATTAAGATTTCCTGTTGCCTCCCAGACTTTTCCTCTGTATTTGATCTGTTAATTAGAAGCAGGTAATCAAGGATATGTTGAGAACATCTGCAGCAAGTGTTGCCCTCATACTTCCTGCTCTGTCCACCCACTCATCAGCAGAACTGTATCAGTAGAGATCCTGAGTTTACCTTTCCAGGAACATCTCTCCCCTGCATAATGTCATAGCAGTGTAGGGGTGCTGCCTTTGAGTGCAGGCACTGAGACAAGGTACATACCCCATGAGAAGAGTAGGTTGTGAATTCACAGTATTATCAGCTGCTTCATAGTAGCTCCCCTAGATTGGCTCTTACTCTATAGTAGATTAAAGAGGGACTAGCTACCTTGCACTATCACCATGACATAGTGTCATTTCTCCTCTTAACCTTTGTCTTGAAGGATACCAACCATTTCTCTCCTGTCTTTTGAATTACAGCAATGCCTTCTCCTCAGCGTTTCAGTGGTGAAAGCATTATCATTTGGAGTGACCTTGACATCACCATCTCTGTGCCATGGTACATTGGGCTGATGTTCAGAACCCGGAAAGTCAATGGCATGTTAATGCAAGCCAATGCTGGGCCTACATCTAAGATCAACATTCAGGTAAAAATGTGGCTGCCTTTGGTTAGAAAAGAATTAAGAAATTCTCCCTCATCCCCATCGGTGGATATGGCCACATGAACTACACAGCTTCATCCACACAGCTAAATTCACATCAATAAATCAATATGATTTCTTCAGCCTTCCTTTTACCAAAATCAAAAGCTCAATGATCAAAAGATCATTGTAAAATTCAGATTCATTGCTCTAAGTCTAAGGTAGTGTTGTGCATTAATATAGATGCAAAAATATGTCTCTTCATTGTTTTGGGTGGTTTTTGTTTTTGTTTTGGTTTTGCTAAGTTAGGGTCTTAATGTCTCAAGTTATGTGAGGAGTTATTGAAAGCGTTTCTTCCTTTCCTGTTCTGTCTTTTTTCCCTTTTGAGATGTCTTGGGAAATGTTATTATCTTTCCCTCTACCCCCCATCTGCATCAAATACAAACACTTAGCAAAAAACAGACAGGATTTTTTTTGTCAACAGATACTGAACAACTACGTGCAGTTTGAAGTGTACAGTGGCCTGAGCCAGGTTGCTAGTTTGAAGATGAGCCAGTCACGAGTCAGTGATGGGGAATGGCATCATTTATTAATAGAGCTGAAGAGTGCTAAAGAGGGTAAAGACATCAAGTACCTCGCTGTCATGTCCTTGGACTATGGGATGTACCAGGTAAGGCACTAAACACTACAGAAATATTTTTAAGGAGAAAGTAGATTAAAGGATTGTGGACAAATACTTATGCTGTGAGCCATGCTCTGCAGAGATTTGTGCCCAATTAAGTTATATTAATTCATTAAGCCTAATGATAAGTCTGTAAAAAGCCACATTTAGATCCTCACTGCTTTGATAATTGTTCTGCAATTTACTGTCAGCTTTACTTCTTGATTCCATCACTACAGAAAGTAGGCTGTCTGTTTCACAGAGGATGATAGTGCTTCTTACTGACTGTCCTCTTCCTCAACAGAGCACTGTGCAGATTGGAAACCAGCTACCTGGACTGAAAATGAAAAGCATCATTGTGGGAGGTGTCTCTGGAGACCAGGTCTCTGTTCAGCAGGGATTTTATGGCTGTATGCAGGTATGAAATGAAAAGTGTAGCAGCAAACTTCAAAATTTTAAGAAAATGCCCACTTGAAAATGTGAGGTTTTCTTTTCCATCCTTGCCCGAATATTTGTGATTTCTCCTTCAAAATATCTAAGAATCAAAATATTACAATTCACTCACTTTCCCAGGTACAAATCTGGTCTCACAGGGAACAGCATTTGAAAAAATCTGGGTTTGGCTCATCAGGTGATGTTTCTTTAAAATGTAGCCTCATGGATTAATGGAGGTAGTGAAACAAATAATACTGTATTCTGAATGAAGTCTCCAAATTAAAAAGAATTGTCTTTTGTCACCAGGGAGTAAGAATGGGAGAGACATCTACAAATACAGCTACACTCAACATGAAACAGGCTATCAAGATCAATGTGAAGGAGGGTTGTGAAGTGGATAACCCCTGTGATTCCAACCCATGTCCCCAGCACAGTTACTGCAGCGACGACTGGGACAGCTACTCCTGCATCTGTGACCCAGGTAACCCAGTGACCATCCTATGCACTCATCCAGGAGGTGAATCACATCTTCATGTGATCATCAGAAGAGCAGTGGTAGCAGCTGCAGGATGCTTTTAAGATGCTCAGCTTCTGATTCTTCCTCTTCCAATCAGTTATTTCTTTCTGTCTCTGTTGCAACTTTGAAACTGCAGTCATGGACTAAAGACCATTTGTTATAGGCAAGATACCAACCAAACAGAAAGTTTCTGGTCCAAAGGGCTCTTTCTGTGCACCTCTCCTTTTCTTTTTGACTATTTTTTTTCTTCTTTCTTTCTCAGCCTTTTCTGCTGTTGGCTTTCAGTCTCACACCCTGCATCCTAATCGAGATACTTTGAATGTTTTCTCTGTTTTGGTGCATGTAGCCAGCACATGCTGTCAGCACCCAGCACAGTCACCTCCCATACACACAGAGAGAGAATACAGAACTATTTGTAACACATGCCCTGAATATAAAACTGGGAACCAAAGGCACAAGGGTGCCTCAAGCATGTTAACAGACTGTTGAAAAGAACAGTCCACTATCTTTTTTGCTGAGAGGGAAAAGAGTACCTTCTTTCTGACAGTATCTCAGGGGAGAATCTACTGATTATTGAAGATGTGTTATTAGTGTATAAGCTTAAAATAGATGGTCTTTTGGAGACATGCAAATCGTAAATTACAATGGTTGCTGTAATTTTATGACCTTGTCTCCCCAGGGTACTTTGGAAGAGACTGTGTTGATGTATGTAACTTGAACCCATGTGAGCATGTCTCCACGTGTGTGCACAAACCTAGTTCATCCCATGGCTACACCTGTGAATGTGGACAAAGCTACTATGGACAGTACTGTGAGAGCAAGTGAGAGAATTATTTTTGTTCTTCATTTCTTGATCCTTCCAGGTACCTCTTCTCCTAGTCCAGCAGTCCTCCCACTTCCTTTTCTGCTTTGGTTAGCATTCCTGTTACAGTTTGAGTGTTCATAGTAGATGGTATTTGCAGACTGCCTGCCTTTTGACACTCCTGAGCCATCTTCCCAGAAACCAGGCAAACTTCCATATACTTAGGGGGCAATTTTATTCAGCAGCAACTCAGGGGCTAGACCAATTGTGCTTTGTTAACACAGCACTGCATCTGGCTTGTACCTTGTGTTGGGCTTGGCCTGAGTTTGCTCTGTGCCTCTCCTTCAGCTTCCCCAGCACACACACAGTGATGCACTCAGTTGGATGATAGAATGGCTTTGCAGTGTGGGTCCAGCCCCTGGGCTGGCAAAAAGCCATCTCTTCTGGCTAGTCTGGGAGGCATATGTCCTTTTGCTGTGTGGTGGAAACATGCTGATTCCCTTGTCACCAGCTTTCTGGTCTCAGATAAGCATTCAGCAACTGGCCTCCTCTTATCCCAGTGACGGCACTTTGATTTACTGTAATATGGGCCATTCATGATGTGCAAATGAAGAGCATTTATCTGCCGATGTAGGAACAGCTCATGTGATGTTTCCTTCCCTTTGAAAACTGTGAGCTTCTTCCTCTACCTTTTGTTGTGTGGGCTTGCAAATGTTGGCCATGCTGTTGCCAGATTAATCTTTCATTCCTCTGGATTATTGACACAGAGATGTTGTCTCTTGTCATTATCTGCTGACATCATGTCAAGTGCAGCATTGTGATTTTTCATGTTATAAAGCATGGAAGTGCAACAATGGCAATTACCATAAACAAAATTCAGCATGGTCTTTGAAACAAACAGCAAACAGCTTTCCTTTCCTAAAATGAGTAGCAGGGAGGGGATTCCTTGTGCATTATGCTGATCACAGACTCAGCAGTGTCGTCCTTCACGCTATTGCTTGATGAAGACTTCCAGCNTTGGACAAGCATTGCTGCCCATGGCAGGGCCAGGACAGGAACCCATGGGGATGTCGGGTGGGATATGAAGTGCTGGGGAGCTGTGCCCTGAGGCTGTTTGTGGCAGTAGGTAAACCCGGGCGTGGTTTCAGCACTGTCTGCAGTTGCCTGTGCTGCTGAAGTGCTGGCACAGCCCAGCACAGGCTGTCCAGCCTGCCCC
Organism: Syrrhaptes paradoxus; assembly: GCA_013400615.1. Taxonomy (NCBI): domain Eukaryota; kingdom Metazoa; phylum Chordata; class Aves; order Pterocliformes; family Pteroclidae; genus Syrrhaptes; species Syrrhaptes paradoxus. Next base: position 160,090 of record VZTO01026103.1, read on the forward strand.
AGCCAGTGCTTTCCCCAGCAGGGATCTGCGGCTGGTGAGAGTGGGATGGTTTCCCCTAGGCAGCATCGCAGTCTCCCAGAGGAAGAAGCACTGTATTTGCTCATACAGACACATACTCCTTATAAAGAGGAGCTGGTCTTGTGTTGTGTTTTAACCCCAGCCGACAATAAGCCCCAGACAGCTGATCGCTCACTCCACCCAGGAGGGATGAGGGAGAGAATCAAAAGGGTAAAAGTGAGAAACTCATGGGTTGAGATAAAAACAGTTTAATCAGGAAAGCAAAAGCTGCACACAAGCAAAGCAACATAAAGAATTCATTCACTCCTTCCCATCAGCAGGCAGGTGTTCAGCCATCTCCAGGAAAGCAGGGCTTCATCAAGCATAATGGTTACTTGAGAAGACAAATGCCATCACTCCGAATGTTCCCCCCCTTCCTTCTTCTTCCCCCAGCTTTATATGCTGAACATGATGTCATATGGTATGGAATATCCCATTGGTCAGCTGGGATCAGCTGTCCCAGGTGTGTCCCCTCCCAGCATCTTGTGCACCCCCATCTTACTTGCTGGTGGGGTGGTGTGAGGAGCAGAAAAGAACTTTATCTGTGTAAGCACTGTTCAGCAATAACTAAAACATCCCCATGTAATCAACACAGATTTTAGCACAAATCCAAAACAGAGCCCTATACTAGCTACTTATGGGGAAAATTAACTCAATGCCAGCCAAAACCAGCACATCTTGAAAGCATTTAGAGAACCATTCCCTCTATGGTTTTGTAGCACTGATAATGTTTATTTTCCTTTATTGTAGTATATATGTATTTTATAGGCATTGATTGTTGGCTGCTGCAGTGAGATACAATGCACTCTATAAGCTGATGGAGTTCAGTGCAGATTTGGCCCAAAGCTTTTTTTTTCCCACCTTTTAAGAGGAAGCTTAAAATAGCTTTCTTTCAATGTGGTTTTCTTTTATAGGATCGACCTGCCTTGTCCCAGAGGCTGGTGGGGAAATCCCATCTGTGGCCCATGTAACTGTGAGACTAGTAAAGGGTTTGATTCTGATTGCAATAAGACCAATGGAGAATGCCGCTGTAAGGTAAGCAAAAGAAACCAGTCTTAAGTCAGAATTTCTTTAGTTTAAAAAGTAACTGTACCACTAACAACTGCAACAAGTGAGTATCTGAGACAAAGTACACACAGTTGTGCTTTGTATCATTATATATACGTGCACAGTGTAGTTAATCTTTACCTAAAACATTTTGCTGGCACCGCCCTTCACAAAATCATACTGTGCAGCTCTTATCTTATTTGCATTTGGAAAGCAAAACTGAGAGGATGAAAGCCTGGCTGTGATCTCTCTGAAGTGCAGCCTGGTTTATCAGGGGAGATCAGACCTGGGCTCAGAGAAGTGCTGGTGGCGTTTTGTGTAGCACAAGTGAGTAATGGCCATGAAACAGCTCAGGCCAGCTGAATGAAGCTCTCCCTTGTGCAATGGCCAGCAAAAGGCTTAGGAACTGGAGAGAGGTAGATAATATGAGAGGCTACATGCTTTCCTCAGTGACAACTCTGTTGAGTTTAAGAGGAATTTGCGTGGACAGGAAGGGACAGATGGGGGATAGCACGAGGGGAGGCGCCTGCCTCCTAAAGGTTTTGCAAAGGAATTCTCACAATAGGTTTTACAATAGCCTTGAATGACATCAGAGGAGCTGTGCCTTTGCAGACCGGCAGCAGCGAATCTGGCCTGCTACGCCTTTCCGAAATGCCAGCAGGACGCTCAGCAACTGTTGCATTAAATCAAGTCAGTAGGGTGCCAGCACCGTGTTCTTGTGTAGTCGCGTAATGGCTCAGATCAAAAGCATTTTACAGATGCAATTTGAATATGTGATCATCGGTTGCTCTCCACCTTGTACATGAAATATAAATGGACAGTGCAAGGAGTTTCCTTACTGGCTTGTTCATGCCATAAAGGAGTGGAATTCCAAAGTAGAGAAAGCTGCAAGTCCTCCAAGAATACATTTGCTGGGCACTGGCAGCAGGGAGGAATAAGTGGGCCCTCTGCCCCCATTGCAAATGGTGGTCTTAACCCTGGGTCTCTGTGGCACAGGGCACCCCTCTGGTGCTCAGCTCTGCTTCTCCACATTGACTGGGCTAACGTAGCACACTCACCACAGCAATTATGTTTTCTGTTAGTAATAGTATCAGCATTATCCTGTGCTTTGCAAAATTAGCCATTTTATGATGCACATGCTCCTAGAGTAGGATTTCAGAAACACAAGCAATTTGGAATGTAAGTCAAATACCTCATGTCTATCATTTTGGTTTTTTGTAGGCAAATTACTACAGGCCCCAGAGCAGTGACACCTGCTATCCCTGCGACTGCTTCCCCTCTGGCTCCCACACACGTGCCTGCGACATGGAGACGGGACAGTGTCCTTGCAAACCTGGCGTCATAGGGCGCCAGTGCAACCGCTGTGACAACCCGTTTGCCGAGGTTACTACAAAGGGCTGTGAAGGTACCTCCTGCCCAGCAAGTGCTGCTGATCAGCTGGGCTGTAGTTGCAGGATCAGAGCCACTAGCAGCAGGGGGATGGGGGTTGCACAGCAGTGGCCATGCAGCTGCGCCCTGGGGCACATGTGAGCCCAAAGGAGTGGCTTCAGCAGGGGCGATGGGAGCTGCAGAAGCCTAAACATGCACCCCTCTTCCTAAGTCTGTGCCAAGATGACTCATGGGGGCTGGGGCAAAAGAAAAAAGCCAGTATTTCTTTATTATTCATTAAATGGCAATATAGCAAGCTTAGCTGGGGAGAGCAAAACACTAATCCCAATTTTACTTGAAACCTGAGTTCATCTCCCAGTGCAGCATTGTATTGCTATGCTGCAGCTAAAAAGGTGGGCAAGAACCCTCACGCCTTCTGCCCACAGAGGCTTTGCTGTGCCCCTAGTGCCCTCTGCCTTTCTTCCCCTTCTTGCCTGCCCTGTCTTTCCTCTCACACACCCACCCTCCTCCTGTGATCAGCACAAAGCTGCTGCAGCAGCCATCTCACCACAGTGTGTGGGTGAAATGAAGGGGAAACGTTTTCCCACAATAAAGGAGCAGGCAGAGATAGGCAGAGCCAAAATCCAGAGCCCCATAATCATCCTGAGCTTTCCTCTGCCTGTACCTGTCTGCCCGCACTGCTGGATAAGGAGCAGCTGATGGGTTATAGCTTGGAAGGCACTGCAGAGGGCTGGTGTCCTGATGGGGCTTGTGAATTACAGGAAGGTCCTTTAGGCAGGTTGAAATATCTCCTTGTTGTGATTTTTATCTTGTCAGAAAAATTGCATAATTTCTTTTTCTGTTTTCAGTAATTTATAATGGCTGTCCCAAAGCTTTCGAGGCTGGTATTTGGTGGCCACAGACCAAGTTTGGCCAGCCAGCTGCTGTGCCATGTCCTAAGGGATCAGTGGGTAAGTTCCCTGGGTAGAACATTAACTATTTTATCTACATGCCTGTTTGAGGGGGGGTGGGAGGGAAAGAGAAAAAAAAAATGTGTACATAGGGAATGGCATTAATTCAGTTGGTCTAGAGATTACAGCATAGCTCATGCATATCACAAGCAGAAAAGTTTAGCTAGCTGAAACTCAAGAACTGCTAAAATACATTTGGAGTAGTAGCAAAAAATAAATACAAAAGTACAGCAGATAAATACATATAAAGAACAGAAATTCTGTATCTGTATTTTCAAAAAAAGCACAGTCCAATTTTCTATTTATCAAGCAATTCTTACACATGTAACTTTTAGTTTCTAGCGACTTGTACATCTCCTTTAGTGATACAGCTCCTTTGGGCAAAAATAAAATGAGGAAAATCATTTACATGATGATTGCTTTACTAGCATTGCAGGCTAATAAAGCTAAGAGTTATGACAGAACTTGTGTTTTTCCATCCAGCGTCTTTTGTCTAACCCATCAGTCAGACAGATGAAAAGTGCATGTTATGAAGCATGTGAGCTCTGTTGTTTTGTACAGCAAGCAAATGACAACCTGCTTTTTCACACATGTCCCTGAAAATGTTTATCAGATTTTTGAAAACGGAGTTCAAAATTTTTTTCCAGAAGTTCACAGTCTTTTCATTTTCTGTGGGAAATGAAACCTCTGTCTCATTTCTGCACCTGGTAACTCTCTGCTGTGAGTGCTCCTCAGGCTCAATGAGTTATAAATGGTTATATGACTTCCCCAAATATTACTGGGGGGAGGTCACTGCCTGTAGGTGTGCAGAAGATTTGTGGTCAGCCAAGCTCCTGTTCTGAGGATTCTAGGCGATAGAACTGATTTATTTTTAAATGAAGCATATTTACATTATTAAACAGTGCAAAGTTGAATTTAAATGTTTACTCCACTTTTATTGTGATTGATCCCAGTGTTTCTTCAAGCAAGTAGGCTAGCAGGCAAGGGTACTTACAGGAATTGCGCATTTTAAGTTAATTTTACAGAACGTTCAAAAAAATTAGCTTTATAATAATGAATATTCAGACTAAGAACCTGAGGCGTAATTGTATTCATCTAATCATGGAAGAGAAATAATATAATTAGATATTGTTCAATTAATTATGATTCTTATTTAGATGTTAGTAATTAAATGGCTTAGACACATGCAATATGTTATGTGCAAGTTAACTAGCACAATGTAAATTTTGAATTGGATAACTTGCAATTCACTGTGAAAGATCCACAGCCAACAATCACATTTTAAAATGATTTGACAAATAGTACAAAATAACAGGCTAAATTAAACAGTAAGCTGCTCACAGAGCATTCACAAGTGGCAGAAGGCAATACATGTTGGCTGAAATGTTTGCCACACACAGTATGCAAAAGTGCTAGCATCTTTTGACATGAAGGCAGTGTTTATCCAGGAGGTCTTCCTATATAAGCTATTGCACAGAAATCCAAGTAGGGCTATCTTTTCAGAAATATTTAGGAAGTGCAGTTTTTCCTCATATTTGGTATTAATAAATTGCTGAGTTCATTTGAGAAAGTTATGACAGCGAGGCTGAGAGAGGTTGGGCAAATCTTGAAGCTTGCCTAACTTTTCTCTAAAGCCTGAGGAAAAAAATTCCTGAAGATGAGTATTTTTTAACTTTTCTCAGACAGGAATCCCAGTTTGGAAAGTGAAATATGTGTGTAGCTCTAAGAAACTTGAAAATATGGGAAATCCAAAAGTCTAGGATATTTGAAATCTATTAAGATTTACCCAGCAGAATTCAGAACAATATTTACCATTAATGCGTTGTTTCCTTCAGGAAACGCAGTTCGCCATTGTAACATTGAGAAGGGCTGGCTGCCTCCTGAGCTTTTCAACTGCACCACCAACACTTTTGTGGATCTAAAAATCATGGTAAGCTGGGTTTCTTGGTTTTGTAAATGATAATCAATTTAGACTCCTATGTGATATCCCTGCACTCCATCTTTTCACTGAGTCCTTGAACCTCCTTGTTTCCCATCAGGACCCTTGTGCTTTTCTGGCTCTCAGTTACATTTTCCATTGAGTTGTCCTGTCAACACTTTCTCAAGACAAACACCATTTTGATCAAACAACTCCTTTGTGCCAAAAATCCCTAAATGATGGTTGTATTTTTAACTAGAATGAAAAAAAAAAAAAAACCAAACATATTTGGGTTTTTTCTTTCTTCTTGTCTCTGACTCAGAATGAAAAGTTACATCACAATGAGACCAAGCTGGATGGAGACAAAACCATACGGATCGTGAGAGTGCTGCAGAATGCCACCAAATACACACACAGCTTATATGGCAACGATGTGAGGACAGCTTACCAGATGATGATCCGAGTCCTCCGATATGAGAGCCAGCAGCAAGGGTTTGACTTGGCAGCCACGAGGGATGTGGAATTCAATGAAGTAAGAGAGATACTGTATACTGTGCTGAGCCTTTACAGTTCCCTTTAAAAGTTTTATGGCAATGGATAATTGAATTTGTCTTTGACCAAAGTGGAGCAAATACCATGTAATTGCTTAATCTGTTTCAGAAATTAGTCTATTTTCTCTAATTTAGAATGCATGTGTGCATGCACAAATACGTTCATGTAATACAAATATTGTAGGAAGTGCTGTTACAGTAAATACCATAGAAACAAACAAAAGCAAAAATCCCCAAATGAAAAAAACTGTAAAGTTGATGTGTTATTTCTGGATAAAACAGCTTTGTGTACCATATTCAATTTTGTTGGAAAACCTGCCTAATGTGATTGTTTTCATTTAAATGTGCAGTGAACTAACTCTGAGCCAGTTACTGAATCTGGAGGTTTCTTACAGTTCAGTTTGTAAACATTTGAGTCATGTTTATTAAAGAGTTGGTACATTGAAAGACACTCCATACTGTATTGATATTTTAAGTGATGCAGGCACATACAAAAATGCACACCAGAGGGCTTCTGCTAGTCAGAACACTCATGAAAGACCCAGTTATTACTGAAGACCTGACAAGGTCTAGAGAACAAGCTGTAGCACCCTCCCCGTCGCAGGGAAACATGCAGTTGTGGTGGAAAAATGTGAGATGTGCAGGAAGTTGGAAGTTTTCTATGGTCTGAAAATGTGAAGGTTGGATGACCCATGTCATGCTTGTAAAGCTCTCTCTGTTCCCCTGTGTGCTGCAGGGTACTGCTGTCCACACTTGCCGATACTATTTCCAAGATCCCAACCATGAAACAGCACAGACCAAGCTAAAACATCCTGCTGGACCTGTGCTAGCAGAGCCTGGAGCTTGGGCACCAGCGTAGGGATGCTGGAACGACCCTCCATGGGCCGAGACTGGCCTCTGTGCTGGCCAGAGGTGGTCTGTCTCCATTTGAAGGTGTGCTACACCCAACTCATTGCTCACAGTGAGGTCCTCCAGGAGGACCAGCCAGGTCAGGTAGACGTTGGGATGAACTTGGAAAACCCTGTAGAAGGCCAAGCTGAACTAGGAGAAGACCTCCCTGGGGAGGCGGGAGCAGGAGGAAACGTGACTGGGAAAATTCCTCAGTGTCTTGGGCTGTACAGTCAACAGAGAGTGGAGAACTTCCAAAAAGTTGAACATGTTAGGTGCGCCAGATTTTAAGAGATTCAGTTTTTCCTTTCCTAAGGAGACACTGTATTGACAAACTTGTACCTGCAGGCTGTGGAGTGGATTAATTCCCCCATTCAGATCTTGAGAAGGAACTTCATTTTTAGCATGTTTTGTTAAGTAAAAATAAGAAAAATAAGCCCAAAAAGTGGTTTGGAAACCTCTGGTTTAATTTGTTATTCTCTGCACTTGGCACTGAAACTCATACAAATGATGTTTTCAAGAACTCCCTAAATATTTTTCAGATAGGTCAAGGATTTGAAAACTCATCAGTAAAGCTCATGAGAAAAAGGAGGTTACATCCTAGGCTGAGGGAGCACAAAGGGAGAAGGAATTTATTTTGTTTTATAGTCTCAGGTAGAAGCCTGAAAAATAGATAATAAAAAACCATAAATAACATTCACAAACTCTGAGGAGGCCTGGTACCAAGTACAGCATGTGTCTCCTGCATTCCTGGAGAACCAGGTAGTGCTTCTCGCCCTAAATGAGGGTGGTCATACTGGCAGCCTCTTTTATCTCGGATACAAGCTGGCAACTTCAGACAATACTTAGAGAACACAGCATCTTCCCCATCTGCTTCTAAATGAAGGATTATATGTATCCAAATATTTGGATATTTTAGAGCTTGAGGTGATTAATTCCTACCATCATTTATGCGAATTTTACCTTAGTTAAGAATTAGGTTTTTGACACAACAGTGTAGGTCATATGTACAACAAGATTAAAAAGTTCTTAGCGCCTTTCCCATTTAAGCCCTTTAACCCTCTCTTTTGGGGTCTTCTTCCATTCAGTCTGGGGGTCCCTTTGGGTATTGTTGTAAGAAAGGGCAGAAGGGTCAGGTCCTCAGCTAGAAGTTCCATTTTAACACCATTTGTAAGTAACATAAAAATGGGGGGAGGACAACATAATTTAAGTTTTCTTATGTATCTTCAAGTTTATATATGCAAGTTAATATTCACTCTTGTCCTTCTTCACCATGCAAGTTGTCCTAGTTATCCAGGAATCAACAAAGTAAAGAAAAAAATAAAAAAAAGAAAAAGTAATATTGCTATCTATAGCTTTCTTTTCATTTTTAGCATATCACATTATTTTGATTTCTCTGGAGTAGTTCTTCAGTCTACATACCAAGCACTCTGCTTTTCTTGTATCTCATCTCTCCAAGACAAAGAAAATACGGTTAGGTTTTCTTTCTGCATTTTCTTGCTAGTTTTCCTGTCTTAAAGGGGAAAGAAAGTAGGCAGTTCTCTTAGCCTCCATTTTGACTTACTTTGCTTATAAAAAGTTTGGTAGGATTTGCTTTACATAACAAAAAAAACCTCAGGGTGAGTAACTGGTGTGCATATTTTCATAAGGCCACTGTAGAACATGCCTGCATTAAAATATTTCATTATACACTCACCTGAGGCAATAATGCCAATGATTTTCAGTATTCCTTACTTGAAACCCAGAGCTTTGCCTGCCTTGTAATTTAGGTTTGTACTTTGTTTCTCAGAATATTATCAAAGTGGGTAGTGCTCTACTGGACCCCAGCAACAAGGAGCACTGGGAGCAAATTCAGCGAACGGAGGGTGGTACTGCTCACCTGCTCAGGCACTATGAGGAATATTTCAACAACGTGGCCCAGAACATGAAGAAAACCTACATGAGACCTTTTGTCATTGTTGCCACTAACATCAGTGAGTATTTGTGTTGAAAGCTGCCTTTTTGTATTAGAGCTTTAAAAATGTGCTAGATACAGGTGCTAGCTATTTGTTTTAGTGGTACCCACTGAGAAACAACATAACCTGGATTTTCTAGTCTAATTGGTGTGTTCATTTCAAGTCATTTGAGCCTTGATCCATATCTCTCAGTTGCCATGCGGGTCTCCTGGGAGATGACCAATCTGTTTTCCGTCTGGGCCGTGCCACTGTTCCGTGTGGCATTTTGTTGCAGCCACAGGAGTACACAAATGGTGGAAAGGGCAAAGTTTGTAAATAAAGGTAATGTCTTTTGAGACCAGCTGGTATTGTTGAACATAAGTAGATCATGGTTTTGAAAATCACACCGCCACCACCCGAAGAATTACTGCAGTACAGGGAAAAAACCCTACTATTGGTCATATTCCTTTGATTTTCACATGCTTTCCTCCCCTGGAACCTGTCCAGAAAACAATCTTCTTTAGAAACTCCTGTGCTGAAAGGTATTTTCTCAGAATCACCCATCCAAGCCCTCAAGCACCCTCCCAGCCTTGCAAAACCTGTAATCAGAGCAAAATCCTTGGGGTCCAAAATATCCAGAATGGGTCTAAACTGAGAAGAAAACATCAGATGTGCCTAGATATTTTTCACAGTAAATGCCTCCTCTAACAGGCAAATAGCAGTTCCTGCTTCACTTGCAGAACTGTGATGTACTTCATAGGTGTCCCCGCGGTACACGTGCCAGTGAAGAGCAGCAACCACAGCCTGGTCGGCGTCTTTACCCATTTTCTCCCCTGCCCTCTTCCATCTCTTTTTCTCCCCAGGTAGCAACAGTCTGAGCTGATCAGGTGTTGGTGCTAGTTCTGCTCTGAGCGGGAGGTGAGACTGGGTTGGGTGACCTTCAGAGATCCCTTCCAAGCAGCATTGCTATCTGATTTTTATTTCAGACCTGAAGAAGGGCTTATGTGCCCAAAATCTTGTCTGATTTTCCCAACTATACCCATTGGTATAAGAACTAAATTTACCTTTGCCTACAAACCTTGTCCTGGGAGTGCTTCAAGTTCACTGTTGCAGGGGCATAAAAAGCAAAGGCATGAGACAGTCAAGCTACAAAGTTATGAAGTGCTGCATCAACTCCAGGGAGAAGGATTATTGTTGAACTAAGCCAAGCCGAAAGATTTTGATTTCTGTTTAATAAACCAAATCTAAAACATTTCCTTTTGATTCAGAACTATCACAATCAAAATATTTTTATCTTCACACGCAGAAAAAAGTATGCTCAGCATTTTAACTGAACTGAACTGAGATGAAAACAAACCTCAGAATTTCTTGCAGGTTGTAAATTGTTTTTTTTTTTCAATCAGCTCTTCCTGAGTAAAAAGGCATGAGCTTGGGAGAGATGAGGCAACTCTGTCCTGAAAGGGGTCTGGTTTTTTTTGAACGGTTTTTCCAGGTGAACATGGTGTTAATGGAGTTTCCTAATGGCTCATCTGGGAGTTATTTAGAGACAAGGAAAGGAACGGGAATTTGCAGATCTTAACTTCATGTAGAAACTTGGAGTGGATCACAGCTTTCGGTGTAGGGTTACCCCCAGGACTTCTAGCTTCTATTTTTTATTAGAACATCTAAATTGGCACTCAATGGCTTCTCTTAAATGGGTAGGTTTAAACCAACTCAGCTGCTTTTAAATATTTTGGCAGTTAGACAACAGGCAGAGCTGATGAGGTGAGCCAGAGAGAAACTGCTAGTGTAGAGGAAGGAGAACTGGACGACTAAGGGGTAGTCCAAGGTAAAATCTAGTTTATTTTCTTTGCATTAGCTGACTTTGCAGTTTAACAGATGTAGAAGTGTGTCTCTGAAGCAGCAGATTTAGCCTTCTCTACAAGAAGCAAGTCTGAAAATGGTAAATGCCACTTCTATATTCCCAGTGTTTGCAGTAGTGTTTGCCTAGTATGAGATACTGTCTTGTGATTTCCTTTCCACTACAAAATAAATGTATAATTTGATAAATGTCACATAATGCTCACACATAAGCTTTTAGTTGTCGTTTAGGGTATTAATTGAGAGAAATTAAATTTGACTATGTATATTAGGGTTTAAATTTCTTCTCTGCATTGTGCAGACTTTTTAACCTTTCAATCATGTTTTATTTTGTCACGATATTATATTATTATATGTGAAAACATTGAAGTTAATTTTATGGGAAACTCTTTTCCCCCCAGTTATTGCTGTTGACATCTTTGACAAGTCTAACTTCACGGGAGCTAGAATACCACGATTTCATGAGATTAAAGAAGATTATCCAAAAGATCTGGAGTCATCTGTTGTCTTCCCTGATACTTTGTTCAGACCTTCAGAAAGGAGAGGTAAAACCCTTCTGCTGCTGTTCAGAGGGCAATTTTGACTAGCTCCCAGGGAGCATGATTGATCCTTGCAAAGCAGAGTGGTACTGGGGTGAGAGCAGGGCGACCATCTACACAAGCAAACATTATTTAGGGATGGAGCAGCTGTGCATACTTCTGAGGCATTTTGCCTGCCGGCAGCAGTGGAAGCATGGGGGGCTGCATAACTGGCTGTACCTGTCTGTCAGGTCTCATTCGCAGCCCCTTGGACAGCCCTGTCAAAGCGCGAGAAATGCTCTGCCTCCGTTCCCACCAGGATGGGGTGGGATGGGACAGCCACCTGCAGCCCCAGAGCCACCTTCCCCAAGTCCCTTGCAGAGATGGAGGAAGGTGGTGCGAGAGATGGAGAATCCAAATCTGGGAGCAGAGATATGTTATCAGAACTACACATAAAAGTCTTGAGCTGCGCAGGGAGGTGGGTGATAAGGGGACAATACATGGGCAAGTACCTGTTTCCCAGTGTCTCTGGGGTACCTGGAGGTTGCTGAGAGGAACCACAAATTACCTTGGGCAAGGGAAGAGAGAGATAGAGTAACTCAGAGTGCAACAATTATGCATGTACCATGGCTGAATATCCTCAGAATGAATAACACATAATAATTAATAAGCTAATACAACTTTATGACTTCTTCCTCAGGAACAGGGCATCTGCTTGTATAACTTGTATCTTTTCTGTAAGAAAAAAGGGAATGTGAATTTTAAGAGATCTTGCCAAAACTGAAAGCTCATTATATGACAGAATTAGCAGGGAGAAATCCCGTGTGACCAGTTGGTGTATTCATAACACTAGTTTTGCCATATATAAAGGTACATGCTATTTGACAACATGCAAATTGTTTTAATGTTTTCCTTAAGTCATGCACAGCATATTTATATACTTATGGATCTTCTAGCTTAGAAATGTCTTATTTTCTAGCTAGACTAAATGGTTATTTGTGGTTCAATGGTTATTTGATTATCAGCCATATAACTATGAGATGTGCTAAAATTTTATTAAAAATATCAAATATAACATTAGGAGCATGCTCAGTGCTGTAAGCATAGAGTTATAATAGCAGTAGCATCTCTGTATCTTTGCAGAGGAAAATTACCAGTTTAAATGGTAGCTCTGAAGCTGTGTGGAAAGAATTTAATATTTCTGTTAATTCCATAGCAGTGCCTACAGTGAAGCCTTCAAATCAAAAATTATCCTCTAAGGTGAACAGTGATGCGTTAAGCCCTGAGAGTGCTTTTACAAAGAGAAAGAAGCGACACCCAGATGACTCAACACATCATACGGTTGCTATGGTCATTATATACCGATCCCTGGGACACCTTCTGCCTGAAAACTATGATCCTGACCGAAGAAGCTTGAGGTAAACTTTAGACCTGTTTGTGAATTGTGCAGACCCCTTGTTCCACTTGCTGTGAGTATGCAGAGGAGGCAGAGCTACTTTTATAGTGACCCAATGTCATCTGTGCTGCAGTTGTCACCGCAATACTGTCTCTGGTCAGTGGAAAATAACCATGTCAGTAGTGCCAGAACCTTTTGGAAACACAGCTATGTGGGAGGCTGAAATATTTTTATTTGCAGAACCTGCCAAATCAGTACATTACATTTTAACATTTAGATCACTGTGCAATTTTTCTCCTTCTGCAGATTGCCAAATCGCCCTATTATTAACACACCTGTAGTGAGCACAGCTATTCACAGTGACGGGGAGCTTCCTCACAACTTGGTGGAAAAGCCCATCATAGTGGAGTACGCCATGCTGGAAACGGAGGAGAGAACGAAGCCTGTCTGTGTCTTCTGGAATCACTCCATCATGTATGTCTCCTGCCTGTTTTAGGGCTGTGCCACTGGCCACTGTCTCAGTAGCAGAGAAGTTCTGCCCAGGAAGATAATTCGGGAGGAAAACCTTTTTTTCCTCAGTTTATTCAACTGGCAACTGATTTCTGGTGGAATAGAGCCACCTAGTCATTTTCCACCAACCTGAACTAAATTAAAATAATCATCGTAATTCCTCAAACAAAGGATTGGCCATGTGGTTTCTAACAAACACAGCACCATCCAGTCTTTCTGCAGGGTTCATTTTCACCCAGCAATAATACATTTCATAATTTCCTTGTATTTGCTCGTGCTTTTTGCCCACAGATATATGTCTGGACAGGCATAGTCCGAATCCAGTGCCTGAATTCATGGTTCATCTGAGGTCCTTAAGTCAGGACTGTCATTGTCCCAAGCCCCCTTTTTAGAAGGGCATCTGCAGGAGATGATTCAGTTCTTACATGGGCTGAATTGTCTCCTGTTACACTCCAGTGACTATGGACAGAGTACATGGCAAGCAGGTACCCGCCCTTGATGCCTCAGCCAGGACCAGTGCAAAAAAATTACAAACCCAAGTCCTCATACTGGTAAAAAGGAGGACTGAGGTTTTGCAGGTAAAATTGTGTGAGTAAAGATTAGAATTTTTTGAATCTCAAATCTCAAATTTTTGAATCAAAAGCCAACCTAAAGACAGTTGCACTGGTAAGAAGCAACTTACCTTTCATTCCATTGTGGATTTGCTTTCATTTGTTTTAGCGAGAAATTGGAAGGAGAGGAAAAACCTTCTTTGGGACTGTAGGCCTCTTGAGTTGTTAGGAAGCAATCATAATACATAAGCAGAACGTAAGCAGAGAGTATTTGACTCTCTAGGAGGGAAGTGTTAGGGAAAAGATTAAATATTCTGAAGATGCCTCATTTATGTCTTTTGTATTTAGTAAAGTTAAAGATACAGACATATTTTTCTTGAAAACGTGAAAAATGTTAAGAACTGTATATGCTCGTAAGTGTTTTGTTGGGTTTATGGCATTGTGGAAGCAGCACAGTCCTATTGGAGATATTTCAAGAGAAATGTGTTGAGAGGTGACTACACGCTGTGCAAGTTATGATTTCACAATATTGTAACTATTACATATATAATGCAATTTTTCAAACATGAAACGAGGTATGTAGTGAGAAGATGCCCAGGGTAAGAGGAATAGCTGTTACTTGTTTCCTAATAACCCAAAAACTCTAGTGAACCTATGGAAAAATCCATTAAAAGGCAACATCCTGTTCTGGAAATAAAAGAGCAAACTAACCTAGGAATTGTTTGCCTCCTAGTCAAAATTTTCAGGAGATTATGTTGTTGAAAGGATTGAAGAAGCAATAACAAACTACTCCATTTGCCTGCATGTAAAGTAGCGTATTTGCTTGAATGTACAGACGATTCTGCCAATTATGGGGGAATGGCAAGTCCTTTTTCATAAATTTTTAAACATTGTATGGGCTTGAATAACTCATTAGCTCTAAAATGATTCATCTGCTAACTATTTGCTGGCAACTTCAACAGCATTGTTGTCTGTGTTACGTTTTCCTACAGCCACAGTTGAAAAGCAGCTCTTAAACTGCATGTAATGAAAGAGTTTTTTGAAAGTGAGTACTTTTCAATAGAAAGTGATATTAGAACTATTTAACAAATATTTTATTGCCGAATGAAAAAGATGTCCTGACATGATGTCATATCTAATTAGAAACTCTTTCAGTAACTACAAGACTATTTTTATTACTCATTAACTTCAGAGTAGAATAATAAATATTTATACAAAATAATTTCTGAAGTCACTGGACTTAACCAAGGCTGCACAGGGAAGAATTTTTAAGGGAGCACTTCCTTCCAATGTTAATACAAGAGATGTCCTGATATGAAATACTGTTTACTGGTTTTAACCTTTTCTTGTGTACCTTCCAGAGGAGTGCTATAACAAGACATGTTACTGCTGAAACATATTTCACATAAGAGCTCTACAAGCAGTGTCTAGATCTAGGGAATTACATGACTCAGAAACGTATCTCTCTGTATTTTTTACCTTTGTTACAGACAGTTTGCTCTGTGCAATTGCTTCCCCCTATTGCTTGTGTGGTCACTGACTCAAAAGAAAATTTTTTAATCTTTTTTTTAACTCAAAACACATTGTTATAAAAGCACAAAATATGGCTGGCAAAGCCAGATATCAGAAACTACTTCAACTGAAGGCTTTTAAAGTTTATTATGTTCTTTCAGGCAGGTGACAACTATAAATATTTCTGTCTTGCTACTTACGGTCCTCTCTGGTTGCAGAGCAAGAGCTGTAATAGCAGCGGGAGGCGAGGGGAGATCAGAGGACTGCTCTCAGAAATGCCTTTTTTCCCCACAGGATTGGCGGGACAGGTGCCTGGTCTTCCAGAGGATGTGAGTTGTTTTCCAGAAACCAGAGCCATATCGCTTGCCAGTGCAACCATATAACCAGCTTTGCTGTCCTGATGGACATTTCGAAACGAGAGGTGGGTGATGTCAGGCTCATGATTTTTGAGGGCTTTGGTTTTCCAGGGCTTTGACTCAGAGCTTGAGCTTGAGCTTTGAACATGACTCAGAGCATTGTCAGGAGATCGATCCCATGTTGCAGTGTGTCAGGGGCACGTCGCCCTGTGCCTCACAGCACCCGCCATTGGGTCTGCTGAAAGGGACGTCTTACCTGGTCAGTGCATAGCGTAGCCAGCAATGCAGAACTGCACCGGGCTGCAGACAGCCATGCAGAGAAGGGAGTGAGGCGAGATTACAGACACATGATAGTTGTGGCATCACTTGCTATTAGGTCCATCTAGAATTACAATAGCAGAGACAAAGACAAAAACACCATAGGTTTTTCACCATCTTGGGATAGCCTCGACAGGGGCAGTCCAGCATCAAAGTCACAGGGGATTCTTGTTTAACTCTCTCCTCCCTCTGGGTGCTGCCTGAGTGCACTGAACATGCTAAGTGATTTAAGAGGTGGCACTGTCCACTCCTGTTGGTCCTAAAGCAAATGAGTGCATTGGCTCAGTGGTAATTAAAACACTGACATTCTGAGTAGTAGATTTGATTGAAGGAAATGGAAGGAAAAACTTATGGAGGTCCTGTCAACCTGTCTTTCTGCAGAATGGGGAGGTGCTTCCTCTGAAGATTGTCACTTACACAACCGTATCCATCTCACTGGTGGCTTTGCTGATCACCTTCATACTGCTCGTGCTGATCCGCACACTACGTTCAAACTTGCACAGTATCCACAAAAACCTGGTGGCTGCCCTTTTCTTCTCTGAGCTTGTCTTTCTTATTGGAATCAACCAGACTGAAAACCCGGTAAGAGTTACTCTTTTCTTATTGCTAGAGTTGTTGTTGAGCTTTAAATCAGGGGGTTCATATTGCAACTTTTACCTGTTCCCATCTGTTTCACTTTCTCTTGTTTTTTACTTCTGCTTGGAATCAACAGTCATTTGAGAAAATCAGACTTTTTTATTCTTGTATGTTTTATGTGATTAATAGCAATGCCAGGAGATGGGACTATATCTTATTTTCAGAGAATATATGACTGCAGCCCTGTTGAAGGCTTCTCCCAAAAGCTGAACTCTGAATATTGATTTCTTTCTTCCTTTCCATCAGTATGTTTTGTCTTGCTTTGTCTGTTCAGTAGGAGGCTCTCCAGTTTCCCCTGCAGCAGGTACCTCACAAGCCCAAATGGCTCCTGGTGTTGACTGGTAGGTTATCAAATACGTGTTGCTGTGCAGGTGCTAATATGCATGTTGCACACCCACCATGGCCTTTCTGGAGAAGGCACTTGCCAGGCACAGGACAGCTTGCTACATCCAAGAATCAGTAGGAAACCTGTCGCTTTGCTTTGTGGCTTCCAGGCACAGGGAATGTTGGCTTCAGCCCATCATATCCGTTGCCAAAGCTTAGTGCAGGCACCTCCAGCGTTGTGCATGTCAAGAAATGCAAGCTGTGAATGGACTGAATATGAGATATATGCCACACATGAAGTGTGTATGTTCTGTACCTAGGACCTCATTGCTATCTTAGCTGTATAGCATTGTATGTAGTATTGCTGCTAATTCTTAGTAGGACCTGTCTCAAAAGTCATGATTACCATGCAGTCAGGTAGAGGACAAGCAGGCAAGGGTTCCAGCACTGCCAGCCTTCACAGTCGACTTTACCAGTCAGTAAACAGATTGGGGGTGTGACATGCAGTAAAAATTATGTCCTTAACAGATATGAGGAATATTCAAAATATTACTGTAGGGATTATTTGAGCACTCTGAAGAAAATTTATATTCTAGAAATCCTTTACATGTTGCAATCTAAATTTTGAGAGGGAAGTACAATCTTGAGATAAAAACACACACACACACACAAAAAAAATTAACTGTGCTGATTCCGCATTATCCAAGCAGCAGAAATGGGAGAAAATGCCTACATTCAATGGGTATCATCACTGTTGTGGTAACACCATTGTGCCTGACATGTAGCCTCACTTACTATATAACTTAAGCCTAAAGTGTCACCCTGGGTTATGATATCCATTTGAGCTGTAACATGCATTTTAGAAAGTATCTGACCTTGACTTAGAGATTTGGTGTGATGGCAGAGTCCCTTACCTCTGTTAGTGTAAAGTGCCGTAGTATCTCATCCCAGTTAAACATGCTGTCAGATTTTGTCTAATCTCAACTTCCAGTAACTGGGTGCTGTCAAGACTTTTTCCTAGTACATTTGAGAGACCTCTCTTATAAAAATTGTCTTCTCAGGAAGCCTCCATTCGGTAGTATTTCTTTTGGAAAACTAAATAAAATTAAGCTGCTTAAATTCTTCCAATTTCTAAGATTCAGGTTAGTCTGTTACCTTTTTTCTGGGCTTTCTTCCCTCACTTTACCTTCTAGAAAATTGTGAATGCTAAACTGGACAAAGCTTTCCAGCTGGTAGTGTTGCTTCCAGTCCCATATGCCGATATTCCCCTGCACCAGGAACTCCATTGACCTGCCCTCTGGGCTATGGTCTCACATCATGTGTGACCCATGTTGTCTTTGTTTCATAATATATGAGTTTCCATATTAAACTAACTTTGCCCAAATGAACTCACCTTGCCAATTGATCCACAACACTCCGTGTAACTTGACCTTTCCCATACCTTCTTGAGCACACCACTCGTATTTCACTGAATTTCACCAGCAGGGAGTTTATACTCTTTCAGTTCTCCAGCATGAACACTGAGGAGCAGGGGGCCAAGCCCACACCCCTGCAGGGTCTTACCAAAACTCATGCAGTAAATGATGGCTCCTCATTTCCAGATTCCTTTCATAATATCGTGAAGCACCAAGCAAAGGTTTATAAGAGTAGTAAAACAGTTCATTATAGCAGTACCACAAATACTAATGGCCAGACTTGGTGAGACTGGTCTCTTTTGCTCCTTCCCATTTTCATGCTTTTGGGCTCATGTCATGTACTGTTACCAGGACTCAGTGAAACACCCCAAACCTTTAACCCACTTACAAAGATCTTTAAGTTACAGAATGTACTTCATACAGCAGAAAGCCACTCCTTACAGCCTACCCAGTCAATTTGAGAAGTTAGGAGGGCTGTAAGCCATGTCTGCTTGGGACAATTATTCATCTGTCTGTATGGAATGAGAGTTGTCTAACGAGTCATGCACTGATGAACATAAAGAGGGAAAGAATGCTGGAGCACAAATAATGCTGCGCTGCTTGGCACCCAGCCTGGCTTTTATGGGTTTCTGTAAATTAACAGTCACATTTCTGGGTGAGGTTTTAATCTTTCCTTGGACTATTGATAGGAAGTGATTTATTTTCTTTCTTTTTTTTCTTACCTGAAAAAGGTAATGTTCAGGGCAGCAGTCTACTCACAAGCATTTAGCAGTAGGAGCAAAAAAATAAACCCTGCTTACACAGAGGGAAGAAAGGTATTTTATTTGGTGAGCTACATTTTCAGTAACACTCGGTGTTATAATAAAGCTGATGGAGTAAGTGAATCCAGAAAGTTGGCTGTGTTTATATGATTCCTTTGCTCATCAGAGTTAAGCAGGGAAACTTACGTTTCTGAGCATTATACCGTGAAAAAACACTAAAAGTCATGCCAAAATCTGAAAGCAGGATCAGTGCTGCACAGGAACAAAAGGATCCAAAACACAATGTAAAACATTTTGAAACAAAAATTGAATGGTTGCACAAAGTGCTCTTAATTCAAGCTTATCAACAGATCCTTGGCAAAAATACTTTACTTGGCTTCTGAAAGGAGAAGGTTAATTGAGAGATTTCAGTTCAGGTGTCGGAAGCTTGTGGTCATTCCTGTTTTCACCCATCAAACCATTGGGAGGGGAGGCTGGTTAGCAGATATTAAAGAAATGCGAGTCTGTAAAGGTTAGTGGTTTCAAGATGGCTATTTGGTCACAAAGATAACTTCAGCTACCAGTTTGCCCACTGTAGTTGTTACTCCTACACTAGGTCCCACTAAGGACCTTGTCTCTTTGCTTTCAGCAGGTCCTTCATTTTTGCTGCTCTCAGCCTGGCAGAGCTGAGTGATCCACTTTATGCTGCTGACATAGGATAAAAACCAAATCCAAACCTGGGACTGGAAGCTCCAAATCCTCTTGTACCTAGCTGAAGTTGTGAACTAGCAGGCCAGCACTAACCTGCTTTCTGTTTGTCTTCATGACTTCTGTGCCTGACTGCAAGTAGCACAGCCTCAAGAGGAGGGTAGAGCCGAGCATTTCTGGACCCATAATATCCTAAAGCCTGGCAGTTAGGGCAGTTTTCTGCAGTGGATGAGAAGGTGGTTAACCCCCCCACTCAAGCCAGGTAGAGCTTAGACTCTGATTTTGACATTAGGTAAAAGGTTGATCTACTTCTGGCTGCATCATTTTAGTCCAGTGATAATGGCCAGGCATCTTCCATGACTTATTGAAGTATAGATATGCAAGGTCTGCAGGGTTCATTAGGGAAGGGCAGAGCTGCAAAGACAAAAGAGACTGCCACTGCCTTACCCCATGGATGCATCCATGCTTTTGCTTCTCATTTCTTTTTTAAAGAGTCCCAGAAAAGGAGCTGTAGACAGAACAGATGTCTATGACACAGTCACATAGGGACAAAATGGTCTGCTGGTCTTACACTATATCATAGGATCACATCAAATTTTGCCTGTTTGTGAGACAGACATTTCATTTAACTGATAAGAAAATTCCTCAAAGAAATGCTGGAATTTTTTTGGTTAAGGTCTATAGATCATCTGTTGCTCATGTTCAGCATGTTCACTTTTCCTGGGCTGAAGCTTCATGGATATTCTCCCAGAAGTGAAGTTTTTCAGAGCGAGAAGGACTTTCTCAGGGACTGGTCCTAAAGTGAAGACCCAAGATCTGTCTCATTCCTCTCCTCCACCTCTGTCAAACACAAGGAAAGTTTCCTTTTACTTCTTTATCTACACAAAACAGTGTCTGATTTAAGAAAAAAACAAAACTGTACCAAAATAACACACTTTCTTTAAGAGAGAGACCTCCCTCCACAGGAAGGGGTGAAATAGCAGAAAAACCCCATAGGATGGCCCTTGGTGTGGAAATGGGAGACATCGAGTCAGTGCATGGCTGAGGGTGGCCCTTCTGAAGAGCAGTTTGTTGGCTTTGCAGTGGGACCAGTTTAGCTGATGCCGTGCAGGCAAGACCCATACACACGAGGCAGGGCAGAGGGTCTGCAGGCTCCCTACGGGCATCCCCGCCTCCTGCTCTGCATGAGGAGAAAGAGCCAGGAGCTCTGCCAGACCTACCCCTCCTGCGAGCAGAAGGAATTCGGTCAGAAGAGCCAGAAGTATCACCTGTACAGCAAATATGTACAAGAGAAATTAGCCACAGAACGTGAAGAGAAAGGGTAGTGACCAAAAGCATGTTGGGTCAATAGGGTAAAGCTGAACCAGACTTAGAACAGGTCACATAATTTACAACAAAAAAAAAAAGCTTTCACAATATGAACAGCTTTTCTGAAACTCTGAAAAAACTTAATTAAAGGCAGTATATTTGTTCTGACAAAAGCTTTTCATTACACTTGCCTTTAGCTGCATGGGGGAGCCGGTGACTCACCAGGTTGTGATTCAGAAGAGCAACTCTAATTTCCCTGCCCTTTCCTTTCTGCAGTTTGTGTGTACCGTGATTGCCATCCTCTTGCATTATTTCTACATGAGCACCTTTGCATGGATGTTCGTGGAGCAGCTCCACATCTACCGGATGCTGACTGAAGTGCGGAACATCAACTTCGGGCACATGCGGTTCTACTACGTCGTTGGCTGGGGCATTCCTGCCATTATAACAGGTACACTCAACCACCCCAAAACAGCTTCATTTCCCTTCCCTGCCATCTTCACTGGCCAGGTTCAGGAAAGTTACCTGTCCAAGACAGCTCTGGGTACGCTCAACTACTGCTGTCACTTCAGTGTTTTTTTGAATAAGGGCAACACCAAATCAAAGTCTAGCAGAAGTCAGCCTGAATTCGGCGGATCTGTGCACCAAACCTCTGTTGCCTCAGTTGAAGTGATACTGAGGATTTTACAATAACATAAACATAATTGCTCCCAGATTAAAGCAGGACTTAATAACATTGCTTGAGAATAGCAATATTTTTATTTTAACAACAACACTGGTAGCCTTCAGAAACTTTCCTTCCCTGTGCTGGCACCTTGGGATATGGACACACGGTCTCTTGGGGAGGTAGCTGCAGTGGGTTCTGAAGCAATGCTGCCCACAAGGATATTGCTGCCCTTCACTGGACATTCCCGTTGCCTAGCCTCAACCAGCATTAAAAGCTCCCTGAAGGGGATTTCAGCTGTTCTGTTTTACTTGGCATAAAAACGAGCTGGGAATACTCAAGCAGCCTTTTACTTCATTTCAGCTACAAAGGCAATAACTTCCAGTTGAGGAAAAGTAATGAAAAGCTGGAGGCAGTGATCATGTAAACTGTTCCAGGGTGATCCACAGGAGCACATCCATCTCCGCCCTCACCCATGCCTATTTTTGCAATCAGACATTTCCAGTGCTACCCTAAGCACATGGTGCTGTGTTAAATCAGGCAGACAGCTCCTCAGGAGATGCGCTTCGCAGAACAGTTGGAGCAGGGTTTTTTGGTTTAGCTATTTCAGCATGTGTCTGTTGCCATGTGGGAAATCAGCTCATAGGCAGATAGTTAACTTATATACAATTACTTTTATTTTTACAGATAGCAACATACTGTCAGCAACGGCAGAGGTTTAGATGTCTCTCAGATCAAACAAATAGCTATCACTTGTATATACTTGGAAAAATATGGAACAAGTTAGAATTTTCAAAATATATGGTTTTTTTTCTGATGTGACTTAAGAAAGTATAATACAGGAACATAACATAGGTTAGTATAAGTTAGCTTTCATTTTGGAGAGCTGGTAAGTTTTTTCCATATCACCTTGTGCATAAATAATTTCATCTTATATCAATTTATCCAGAACACAGTGGAAGGTACATCTCAGAAGGCTCTGCCACTCTAGACGTATCTCTGACATTTTAAATAGAAATTTTCCTTGAACTTCTAGAACATTTCAGACCTGTGTAACTTTTATCACTACATACAAGACTACTGCAATGCATGTAGGAACATTTAAGTGCCATCAGATAGTTGGCAGCATCATTTCTGGTAGAAAAGGAGTATTATCATTAAAGAGCAGTAAACAATTTGCATTTCAGAAACAGAAAGAATTCAGAAGAATTTTCTCAGAAGGATTTTCTGTTTCATGTTTAGTTTCTCTCCTGAATTTTAAAATAATTCAGACCTTCTCAACAGCAGCATTATGCAATCTAAATATTACAAGTACACCATTTTTACATTTTTCTACTTAGATATTGTTCTCTGTGATATGGAACTATTTTGCACTTTTAAAACTATGCATTAGGGTTCCAGGTTGTCTCCTGTAATTTAAATTCTGAATCTACTCAATTTGCACTTAATTTAAATGAAAAGTCAGATCCCTATTACTGAGCAAGTCAGAGGATTTTGTGAAACAGGACAAAGAAAACTAAGCCTTTAGTTTGCCCTTACAGGTTTAGAAATAATCGGAAGAGAAAATTATTTCACCATAAATTGCACAGTGTGGGATTTCTTGCTCCTGGAAAACTTTGTTACTGTACATATTTTAAATAGTCTTCTTCTATAAACTTTAAATTTTAATATACCAACAGTAAAATGTTCCAACTTCATAATGTGCATCTTAAATGCAATTTATTTTAAATTGCTTTGTGAGAGAAGGATTGTGTATGTTTCTTAATAGTGGAAAAGTCTAGATGTGGGAAGGGATTTTAGTCTCAGACATCCAAAGGACTTTTTGTTTTATTTGAAAGATAAGTATTTAGTCCATTTTATCTTTTTCATAGCTACCCTGGGAAAAAAAGAAAAAAAAAGAAAAAAAACCTCCAGTAGCAGTGGCTTCAGTGTGTTTTGTTTATTTATTTTTTCTATTTTCTGTGCTCAAACTGACATTCATTTCAAGCTGGGACGTAGTGGTCTTAAGGCATCTGTGATGGGACCAGGCTATGGGCAGAAAGGAACCTTGACCTTTGAGTGGGGGAAACTTAGCAAAATGTTTACATAGGGAGCACTCCAGCAGAGAAGAACCACATTTAATCACAGCATAGAAGAGCAAATTACCATGAACAAAAGTAGGATGGAAGCTAGCAGAAGGCTTACTGCCATCAAAAGAGTGCAGATCTGGAATATTCCTCCATGGGCAATGACAGTGGAACATTTAAATTTGCTTGAAGCTTGCTTATTTTAAAATGTAGTTTGATCCATCTAGGAGAGGGATTTCATTACTTTTTTGCCTCAGGAGCAAAGGGCTGGATTTGGCACCCAGCAAGACCCCTCCAGTTCTGCGTGTCTTCATGGCAACGTGCTAACCAGTTGGCATATGTGTGTTGCAGTGCTCATGTTAAAACAGGTTCTGATACCGCCCTTAAACCAATATCCCCCAGAAAACAGCACTTTCCAAATCTGCAATTTGCTGTGAATACTGAGGTGATGAGTCAGGAGAGAAGTGAGGCTGACCTGCAGTTGCCCAAGTCACATATGGCTGCTGAGCCTACAGAGCTTGGAAGGTTCAAAACGTGCCCTTCCAGCAGCACCTCCCCATGGCATGCCCTTGACATGCTCCCAGGATGGGTGCTCGTCCCCACAAGATGCTCAGCTCAGCCATAGGACCAGCAACAGTTTCTGCCGACATCAATGAGCTATCACGCAGCCCACACGCTTAGTCTGCTCAGGACAACCAGGCTGCAGCATTTAATTGATGTGCCAAAATGATTCGCTATATTACATTGCATTAGCTTAATTCTGCCTTTGGGTGAAGTGTTATTTCACATATTGTTGACTCCAGTAAAATTTGAACCACATACCTGAAGACTGCAATTCACCCCATTTGTTTAATGGAGAACTTCGGGATTTTGAGAGTGAAAAAATGCTGCTGTCTGCCAGTTACTCTTAGAGCCAGATGTTTAGTCAAAACGTAGTTTAAGTCCCACTAATGGGGAAATTGTGTCCTGGGAAACAGGCTGTGTCTACAGAATTACATCTGTATAAAATACTTTATGGTCCCTTAATCATTTATGGCTAATTCTTTCTGGATGGCAACTGCTGAAGGGGGTGGTGGAAGAGCCAATAGGAGCAGGGAGGGAGACCAGTCCTATCTCATTCCACACTTCAGAGAAAACAGATCCAATATCCACGCCTTTGCCAAATAACCAGTTTAATTTTCGTAGACTGTAGGCTTGTACCAGATGTGAATATTGGCCATGGGCCAGCTTTAAGCAGTGAGAGTGAAATGCAGCTACCTCTCCCTTTTTCAGTGTCTTTTAATCAAAGCACATGGTCTTCAATTAAAAAAAAAAAAAAAAGCTATTTATTAATGCACATAAACTGTCTTTCCGGAGAATGCCACTGCCATCAACCTTGGCTGCCTGCTTGAGTCAGGACATACGCTCAACACAATAGGTGCCTCCAATGCCTAGACAACATGCTGCAGCCGTTTACCATATGTCATTCACCATAGGCCTTGCAGGGATCAGTTTCTGTGTCTTGAAGAAGGAAGACCTCTGCAGTATTTTGTAGGTCAAAGGCAGCAATCCCAGTCCATCGCTGTACAGGTGAGGTGTACGTCACCAAATCAGATGGCACTGTAAATCAGCAGGTGGAGGTTGGACTCCCTTGGAACTGTCCAGGCTTTGAAAAATAAAGCAATAAAAGGTGTGTTCTTACCTTAGTTGCCTTGGGGGCATTAGCAAACTCCATTTCCAACAGCACTGAAAGCAAGGTGAGGTGCCTGGGATGGCCTGAGCTAAGCGCTTAACTCCCATGAGTTCCCAGGTTCCTTCATCTCTGGTGTTATTTTAGTGACAGCAAGCTCACAGCAGTTAAGAATGCACTTGTTTTGTGGTACAGACATCTCCTCAGTTATGATTCATGTCATTCTGCTGCACAGGCTTATTGAAATTCCTCAACATGTCACTCACCCTCAAGGCTTCATCACACTGTGTGAGTATGACTGTAAAACTGCGCTGACACAGAATTAATTTGGGACTTGCATTTATTGACACTTTTATGCGGCTGAACTTTGTTTTGGTAGGCAAAACTCATAGTATCATTTGATATAGAGTGACCAGCGTAAAGGTTTTGATTTACAGAAGTTTTATTTCAGCAGCTGCATTGATTTTGGTTTCCTAGACTCTCCTATTGAACACATTTTGCCATTATCATTTTGTGTGTCAGATAGTGATTTGAAAATGTTCCTGGTTATGTGGAAAGGTCTCAGGAGCACCTTTCTGATGTACTTTCTCTCTGTTTTATGACCCAGGGCTTGCTGTTGGTCTGGATCCACAAGGCTATGGGAACCCTGATTTCTGCTGGTTGTCTGTTCATGACACCCTTATCTGGAGTTTCGCTGGGCCCATCGTAATTGTTGTAGTTGTAAGTATGGTGGAGTTGGCAACCTGAGCTGTCTTTTCCTTACTGCTACCTTTTCTTTTATGTTTTGGCAACCAACAGTGATAATGTGAAGCAACTGTTGATGTACTGGAGCTTGTTTCTTTTGCTTAAACAGAGCAGACATGAGCTAAGCCCCTGGAAGTCAGAGGGCTGCTTGCCAGTGTGAAGATCTCATGTGGAGCAATGTTTGTATGGCCAGAAATCTATTTATTTTTTCCCATTTGCCATGTTCCATGTTTGAAGGATTGGTCAATTGGCTTGTAAAACAAATCAACAAAATGAGCCATAACAAGTCCCTCCATCCAGAAGTCCTAAAGGCCCTTCATCCAGAAGTTCTAAAGGAATATTAAATAATTCCAGTTTCAGGAATTTAAAATAATTGGCTGGTGATTAACTTCTCCCTTAAAACATCCCTCAGTAACAGAGCACCAGAAGGTACATATCTGTGGTGTGACTGTATCTTGAATACCATGCCTGGTCTCCTCATCTCAAAAAGTATGAAGTAGACCTGGAAGCGGTATAGATTGGGGTCACAAGTTGTTAGAGACGCGGGACAGCCCCCACTGGAGAAGCAACTAAGTGGACAAGGAGCCTTTAGCCTAGAGAAGAGAAAGCCTCTCTTCTCTAGGGGATAGGGAGGAGCTTGTAATAGCATAGTGGCCTGGAGAATATAACCGTGGAGCCAACTGTTCAGTGTCTTTTACAACACAATTAGTAGCAGAAAGTGGCAGATTCAGAATAAACAGGACAAGCTACATCATCGCTCCACAGGGAGTGAGCTTAGAAACTCACAGAAACAAGACAATGCAGTCATAAAGCTCTGCGTGGTTTCAGGAAGTAACTGAACAGATTCCCCATGAGTGACCAAGTACAAACACCCCACCCCACCTAGTACATCCCAGCTGTGGAAATCAGTGGGGGCTGGAGGAGTATTCAGAGGTATCACTATATGCTTGCTCTGTTACTATATTCTGCTTTGGCCCAGCTGAAAGAAGATGCTGGGCTGAGCGGACTCTGGTCTGGACAAGGACAGCCATTCTTGAGTTTTTATGTTTCACCCAAGCCTCCCTTGCATAGGACTGTCGTACTGGGTTTCATCTAGATCAAGTCCCAGGATGTTCTTGATTATGTTAGCTTGAAACGAGATGAATCTTGGAACTTCGAGACATGTAAATTGAAGGAATAATATTCTTGGCACCACAAACCATTTTAGGATAAAAATTATGTTGTCATTGAAAACTGAGCCCTAACAACTTTATAGAAGGAATCCATACTGCTATTTCAATTTCCCTTTCAGATAAACACTGTCATTTTTATACTGGCAATGAAAGCATCGTGCAGACGAAGGCAACGTTCATTTGAAAAAACTGGAGTCATGTAAGTTTGCGTTTCAAAACCTGTAGAAAAGTTCTGGCCAGGAATAATAAGGGATGGAATTGCCTAAAAGCAAGTGTTGGGGTGGGAAATAAATAAGATATTTGGAGGAGACGGTCAGCATTGGTAGAGGCAATTGGAGCTGCTTCCCCAGAACCTACTCAGGTTCCCTCAGAGGCTCTGTCAAACCTTCACCATGGTGCTCTGCACCACCACCAAGTGTAGACAGGAGGAAGGAGGGGAGAGGGAAATGTCTGGTCTCCAGATGGTATCATTACAGTCCTTCCAGATCTTTCATCATACTCCCTACTACACTGTCACTTCACCTCCACCCATGGCATGCCCTGGTAGGCATAGTTCTGGGTGTGCCCATGCTCACCCATGGCTCAGGAGGGTCTCCCCTCACAACTGCCTGGGTGACCAGCCATGCTGTGGCAGAAACCCATTGAGGTTCCTGTGCTGAGGACCAGCCTCCCCCCATCCCATTCCCCATGGGACAGGCAGAAAGCCTCACAAGCTGCAACCTGCCGCCTTCCTGAGCTGCTGTGGCAGCCTGTTCCCGTTAATGTGTGTTTTGCCCAAAGCTCAGAATTTACCTGTGAACTGAAACATGATTAGCTAGTGGCAAAACTTTTTTTTTTTAATGGGTATTTGTATGAGATTTCAAAAGACTTCTTCTAGCTATTTGTTCAGCCCTGGGTGTTAGGAAATTTTTTTTTAAGTTTCTTTTTTAAATATCCCTAAACAAGTGGAGTCTAATGGCTACTTAACATCAGCTATTTTACTCATAGTACAAAACTTTTGCTACTAGAATTGTGACCGTCCTTTAAAAGCATCTATGGAAATAATATTTTTAAGGAAATAAATATTCCCCTGAGTGCCCTAGATCCAAAACCTTGGCCTGTAATGTTGAGAAGGAATGTGAGAGTGAACTCAACAAATAGAAATGAGACGAACGTGGCCATTTACCACCCGCATCTCTTCCTCAGAGTCAACAAGGCTGAACAGTATGGGCTTGGCAAACAGCCTGGTTTGTTTAAAGAAAACCTTGGAAACGAACTTCAAAAGAAAACACCTTTTTTTAACCTGAATATGCTAAGTCACTGAGTAGTGCAATGAGAGAGTTGGGAACTGGGAGCTGGTATACACTGCCCTAATTTGCCTAAACGTCCTTTCCAGTTGGCGAATCGTTGGGCATGTGGCACTGCACATGCAGAGAAGTTGGGGTATTTTCTTGTATCCTGTCATGCTGCAAATGCCTGTCTGTTTGATTTACAGCTCTGGGCTGCGAACGGCATTCCTGCTTTTGCTGCTCATCAGTGCCACGTGGCTGCTGGGGCTGATGGCGGTGAACAGCGACGTCATGACGTTTCACTATCTCTTTGCCATTTTCAGCTGCCTGCAGGTAAGTTGGATGACATCTTGTCCATGGCAGACTTCAGTGAACACACAGTTGCACCCAGACCTCCAAAAACCTGCTAAACATTAGCTGACTTAGGAAGAACAGAGATGTCAAGTACATTTTTTGCACTCTTTTCTCAAAGAGAGGGCTCTTTTCACCATAACCATAACTCTGAGTAATTACATGTCTCACTTTTAGTCATTCTAAAGATAAGTACTCTTCTATTGTAACCTGTGACAGATAAATAACAGAAGGCACTTACACCTCTGTCTTTCTAGAGACAAAAATCTTTATTACCGTCTTCTGCCTGCTCATTGTTAACAGTTGTTCTGTTGCTACAGTAAATAAGAGGCTGTTTTATTTCACCCAGAGTGGATGGCTCCACATTCAAGGCTTTCACAAATTAAGTTACTGTTTAAGGAAATGAACCAAATAATTATTTTCAAATACAGCTCATTGCATTAGGGATTTGCTGGACTGCCTGTTCTAGTGTGCATACTTTTTGATTAAAGATGTAGAACATAGTTATTTGTAGGAGACCCAACACAGAAGTAGTCATAAAGCTTCATGTTGGTCACAACTTGAATGTGACCAAGGATGGCAGTAACTGTCATGGCAAGTGCCTGCAGTATTAAACCAGCTACTGCTAGCAAGCCATTCATGTAATCTGCAGCACAGAAGACACAAATTGCAACCAAAGAGGAAAAGAAGTCTGATGGGTCTCCTCTGGAGACTGTCCTGTAGCCTAGAAGCACATCAATCAGATGGGTCAGCCTGGAGCAAGGTTATTTTGCCACTGCAACTGGTGTGCTCTGAAATAAATAAACCTACTCAGGCTATAAAATCAGGCTTCCACAAGCCTAAAATAAAGTTAAATTAAATTAAAGGGAGGAAAGTCAGCAGCTGGAATTCTCCAAACTTGCCCAGAGAGGCACAGTGGTATGTGGTGTTTCACGTCGTTGCCTTCTTTGAATTTGCATTTTTAAAGAGACATTTATGTGAATTTTTATTAATGAATAATCCCAAAGTGCTAATGCCAGCTAAGATCAGATTTGATTGAACGTTTAGAAAGTGAGCTTGAAGTTTAAAGTTTCACTAAGTCAATTGGTTTGGCTGAAATCATGAAAAGCAGGCATCTTGTGGTGTTGGTACAGCTGCAACTTCATGAACGATTGGCTTCTATATACTATATCTCCAACCAAAATTGATAACAATTTGGCAGCTGCGTGAGTTCCCTCAGAGCAAATACATCTGAAGGTTGACACATGTGTGCCCTCTGCCCCCAGCAAAAGCTGTTAATGTGTGTTCCTGGAAGCCAGCAACTGCCCAGCCCTGGGGATTTCAGCGATTTTCCCACAAGGAGGTATTGCTGTAAGAAAGTATTGGAGGTATTGGTGTAAAATCTCTAAAATCTTAATGCAAGTACAACCCTCAACCTCCCTTAAGTGTCTCCCAGTGGGACATTAATGTCCCTATATGATATTTTGAGAAGAACATTTCCTCCCAAACAACAAGGGAGGGTGACACCTACCGCAAGCTCTGCTCTGTAAATCCTGGAGGAACACATCATCGTGTATATTTTTGCAGGCCCTTTATGCGCATCTGAACATGGAAGCAAATTATAAAGAAGTCCTAGAATATCAATCAATGCCATTTCAGTCAAAGACAGAAAAGTTATTGCTACTGAAATCATGGAGTATAAACTAGAATTCGGGGGTTGTCTCAAAAAAGCTGTTCTCCAATATCTGTTTGTATTTGCAGTTTGATAGCAATGAATCATTTAGATTTATTCTTCCTCTCTCTAAAATGAACCAGGGGCTGTTCATTTTCTTCTTCCACTGCGTATTTAACAAAGAAGTCAGGAAGCACTTGAAGAACACTTTAACTGGAAAGAAACCTCTTCCGGATGATTCCACTGCAACAAGAGCAACACTATTAACTGTAAGGAAAAAACACTGGGAAAAAAACATCCTCTTGCTGGTAAAAGCTATCTAAATACATTTATAAGTGGCTTGTAGTTAAGTGAATTGTCAGATTGATTTCAGTGACTTGTACAAAGATTACTGATGGCCTCTCTCAAAAGTTTTGATTACTGTTTTAATTAAAATTTTTGAGAGGAAATATTTTTTTTCCTCAGCATCAAAAAACACTTGGTTCCTTCAAGACATTTAATGCACCTGTGGGTAACACGGGGTTTTGGTAGGAGCATTCACTATTGCTTTGTGTTTTTTTTTCCTTCAGCGATCTCTGAACTGTAACAACACATATATAGAAGAGCCAAATATGTATCGCACAACTATTGGGGAATCCACTGTCTCCCTAGAAAGCACCGTCAGGTCAGCCAAGAGCCACAATAGCTACCTTGCTTATATTCTCAGGTAATCAGGTGGCAGGTGCATGGCTTACAGGTGCTTGCCTTTCCCTTTTTATTGCTCTTGTGGAAAATATAAATGTTTTGGTTCAAATGCTACTTCTTTTATGTCTCAACAGTTCTGGTTTATGTGACTGTCATTTCCTTATGTGCATTTTCTTTCGCATGCATCTTCAATGGGGACTTCCAACAGTGCAGTAGTTAACATAACTGTTAGGATAACTATATGGGCTGTGCTGCTTGCCTGTTAAAATTCAGTCATGTCTCAAGGAGCAGGATTTAGATTATTAACTTCAGGCTTTTTCAGAGTGTGATTCATGTGGCCAAAGGCAGACAGCAACATTAGGATAACCTGTGTCTTGCTGTAGAAGTGACCACATTGACAATCAAGCACAGGATGGCTAGTGTTCACTGCAGCTGTCTGTGTTTGACCAGAAGAATCCCATCAGCCTGTCTGCCTTGTTGTTAAAAACAGTAAAGTGACCAAGAAAGTTGTCCCCTGTTTTTATTCTCTAAGGGATGAGGCTGCTCATAAGCTCAGTGGATCCTCAAGTCAAGCAAGGGCTGGTCAGACTGAAGCAGATTCCTCCATTTTTCATAGGAATCCATCAAAATCCAATGGTAAGAATTCCTTCTAAATGCTTTGACCCAGTTCTGCACCTTTTCCCTCTCAGCACTTTTTCAAAGGCTTCTTTAATAGGAAGAATAGTTAGTGTGACTTGATGTGTCTGATTCTTGTTATGCTCTTGGC
This sequence comes from Syrrhaptes paradoxus, assembly GCA_013400615.1. Classification (NCBI taxonomy): domain Eukaryota; kingdom Metazoa; phylum Chordata; class Aves; order Pterocliformes; family Pteroclidae; genus Syrrhaptes; species Syrrhaptes paradoxus. The sequence goes on from VZTO01026103.1 coordinate 192,011, forward strand.
ATAATGAGCTGTGCAGTGGTTCCTTTACTAGGGAATCCTGTAATGGAAATATCATGTATTTGCTTCTTGTGGTGGTTCAGTTATAATCTGACAGCTGTCACAGCTGTTGACAGTTTCTGGCGTCCCCTTTCTTTCTCACAAATTATGTGCTGTTGCTCTTGATTTTTAATTGGAGATCTTTTAACGTTTGAGACCTTGAGGCAATATCCTCTTTTACTGCTATGTGTTTTGTACAAGAAAATGAGAGGTGTCTCTTGCCTGACTTCCTTTCATTTGGAGTTTTGATGTTAAATTTTGCTGCCTTGTAGCAGTTTTTAAGAGTGCATTTGCAGATTCCTGATAATTCTAGGTACCTTGCTTTGCCTGTGTGTTGTGTTGATTGAGATCCTGTGGAGTTACTGTTCTGCATACTGAACAGGGTAAAAAGTGTCCCCATTCTGTTCTGCACCTCCCGTGCACATAAAGGTCCTGCCCCCTAGCTGAGCCAAGCAGTTGTGCTTCTCATAACTGCTTAGATGGATGCCACAGTCCCTGTGAATTAATCCTATGTACACTTAGGGATGTAGGAGCTCATCCCTGGCATGGTCTGAACCGGACACTTGCCTTTGCTTTCTCCTTGTGCATTTGTCAGATAGATTTGTTCAACTCCTGTCCATACTCTCATCGCTGTATTTCCTCTTTCTGTATTCATAGAGCACGATTCCGACTCTGACAGTGAACTGTCCCTCGATGAACACAGCAGCTCTTATGCCTCCTCCCATTCATCAGACAGCGAGGAAGACGAGCTCGAGCCAGAGAAAAAGTGGAACACATCCACTTCCAAAAATAATGAACGTGGCCCACTCCACAGCACACCCAAAGGTACTCCCAGTGCAAGAGGAGAGAAGTGTGCTCATTCCCTTCTTTAAAATAGCTTTAGAGGTGATAGGACAATTTTGCCAGACTAGCAATACACCTGAGACAGCATCCCTACCGCTGTGCCTTGCTTTTTCTTCCTCCAAGGTCTTGTTCAAAGGGGTACCTGAGTGCAAGTAACAGGATGCTTGAGCAAATCTTTGACTTGCAATGCTCAGACAGACAGCAGTCAGTGTGTTTGCAGGTCAGCAGATGCTGCACAGCCAGGAAAGTCTCATATGAAGGAAGAGGAAGAGGAGGAAGGAGCTGGTTATTTTGAGGGAAGGGGGAAGAAATACCTGCCCCTCCTCATGCACTGATGGCATATGGATTCAGTGGGTTTGGGGCCACCATGGACATAAAGAGTGGGAGATCATTGGCCATTGATACCAGGACTGTGTGGCAGGGTGCAGGCACTTCTAGGGGCAGTTCATCTTGTTCTAAAGGTAAGTTAGCTTAGAGTGACAAATGTCCAGTCTGTGTGCTGGTGCTCTGCACAGACACAGCACAAGGTGCCTCAGGTGCCCTCAGCTCAGATGCCAGCATCCTCAGGGAGCTGGTGGAGTCGCAAGCCCCAGAGAGCTGAGAGAGGAGGTTTGACTCACACCTCTCAGTAATAGAGCCAGCGACCGACCTTTCTCTGAGTCAGTTTGGACACTCTGACATCCTACCAGGCGTGTTTTGTGGGTTTTGCTGCACCCCCAGGGCAGTACAGTCCAGCAAGGATCATCTGAAGCATTGCTCTGATTTCACACACAACTCCTCCCCAGCCACAGGAAACAGGACTGGCTGGGCAGTGGTTGAGAAAACCTATCAAAAGTGGTTTTCGAGCTAGTGTTTCTTTGCATTGCAGTTGATACCCTTCCCAATCATATGAAACCCTATTGGCCCACAGAGTGTGTAACGGCCAGTGACAGCGAGGACCCCAATGGGAAACAGAAACTCAAAGTCGAGACCAAGGTCAACGTAGAGCTTCACAGGGAAAACCAGGTGAATCACAGCAACGAAGCACCGCAGGACAAGGAGAACGAAGGGCAGCAGAAGGAGAACAGACCTCTGTCCCACCAGAATAACCAGCAGCCAGAGCAGAGGAAAGGTATTGTGGCCTCCCCAGCCTCACAGCTGGACTGGGAGACCGGGGGGTTAATGGGCATTAATTATTTCATATGGTAGCTCTATCAAGGAAGAGCACTTTCCAAATAGCTCCAACCTGTGTAACCAGATATCCCATGGGAAGCTAGTGGGTAGTTGCTGAAGTCTTATATTTTGGTTTTGAAATAAAGTGGCAAACTAGACGTCTGATTAAGAATTATAAAATGTCGCTTCTTGGATGTGTTCAGCTTGATAAATGAAATTACTGATACATTTCAAAATTCTCATTATTCCCTCTTTTCTGTAACAGGCATCTTAAAAAATAAAGTCACCTACCCTCCCCCGCTGGTGGATAAGAATATGAAGAACCGACTGCGGGAAAAGCTATCAGATTACAATCAGACCACAATCTCATCCAGGACTGCTTCCCTGGGAACAAATGATGTGGTCCGCTCTCCCTCAGACTCGGGGGTAACAGTAAAAAATGCTCGGAGGGAACAGTCTCGAGACCAGCTCAATGGCATGGCCATGAATGTCCACGTGGGAACAGGACATGCTGACAGCTCAGACTCGGAGTAAGTGCCGTATCAGGATGCCCTGGCAGACCTCCCATGGCTCTGGTCTCTCCTTCCACTTTCCAGCCCCAAGCTCCCACTGAGCAAGGATTTCACTTGGTGACTGGACAGGAGTCCCTCACCGGTGACTGTCCTGAGTGCTTCTCCATACCATGTCCGCAAGCCATGCTGCTGCACTGATTAGAAGGCCAAAACCAAGTATCACAAGCAAGGTTCCGTGACAGATACGTGTCACTGTTCACCTTGGCATGCTCTGAATTAGCAAGCTGATATGTTACTGACACGCTGGGGACCAGAGCGACCTAGCTTTGCCCCATCACCTTGCTGTGGGACTCGCTGCACTTGGCATGGTGACCCCTGGTCACAATGAACCAGCCTCCCATGTCCACGCAAATTATCTGCCCCCTCCATGCCTGGTGAGCTGCTGAGGTCATCGTCTTCCCTAGCCCATCACCAGCACAAGGATGGGCTTTTTCCTCTCCCTCGTGCTGCCAGGCATCCAGAACTGCTCAGCAATGCCCACTCACGGCCCCAAGACCTGTGCATGCCCTCAGGGGTGCTCTGCTCAGGGCTACCCCCTGCTCCTGCTTCTCTGCCCCCAGCCCCTCACCTTCACACCCCTAGGACCATGGGAACAGTTGTTTTTCCCTCTGTTTTTCACCTGTCCTCCCCTTTTGCAGCAGGGAGAGTGGTTGGGGCCATTAGAGACCTATCACTAATGGGGTACAGTTAATTATAAAGTGGCCAGTACCAGGCACCTAAAGAGGATAGGTGCAGAGCAAACATGGAGCAGCACTTCTTGATGTGTGTCCAGTACGACCAGCAAGAGCTGTTGTGGGTGTCTGGCAGCCAGCATGGAGGAGGGTGGGTCAGGGCAAGACCCCAGTGAAGAGGGCCCCTGAGGAAGCCCAGTGTTTTGTGGGGGAAAGGTGCTAGGCTGGGGGATGCATGGGGTGGGCTTCCAGCTGGGCAGAAGGAAACCATTGCTGGGGCAGGAGATCCAAAGGCTGCAGAGAAAGTGCCACATCAAGCTAGTGACCCTAAATTACCAGGTGCGCGATTCCCACCCGCTGCATGGCAGTTGTTGTGCGTATTTGTGATTGTAAGCTAAATAAAACATTTAACAAAAGGCTGGGCAAGCTTTCAGAGAAAGGGTGTTCTCAGAAACCTTGTTACTCATCATAATTCTCACATTGAAAATGAGGACAACAGCCATACTTAAAGTCTGTGCAAATATTTTGCACATACGGTCTTCCTTGTATTAACACAAATAATAGTCTCACTCTTTCTCCAAACCAAGAGAAAATTTCTCACCCAGATTTAACTCTGACATTGTCTCACCATGCTTTAGACACCCATGTTGTCTGGGTGCACAGACCATTCCCAGCTTACTATAAAGAAACATCTTTGAGATGCTGGGAACTGGCTGTTGAAATATATCCTGATTATCCAGGAAACAGAGATGTCCTTAACAAATAATAACTAATTGCTGCTACCAGGTAATACATTCATCACTGGAGAATAACTAGCCAACTTGTACTAAACAACTGTTCTATCTGTGCACCTTTTGTGTACCATAAAACTGCTGCTTGACAAGCAGAATACATGAATCTGTCTGAAATATCAGGCTTGTAACAGCTTGTAATTTTGTGTGTGAACCTCACATCTTCACCTAAGCGTTAGCCAAATACAAGCCCTCTGTAGAGCTTCCTCTAAAGAGCACATCTCTTATGTACTACCTGGAATTGTTACTCCTAGCTGGTCTTCCCCTCCAGGACAGCATCCCCCTTGCAAGCATTGGATTGGCAAGGCATGGTAACTTCATGAGCATGAGCCCTTACTGAAAAAGATAGTGGGTTTGGGTGGAGTGGTTTGCCTGTGCCTGTGTAACCCTAAGCTTGCATGATTACTTCTTCTCACTAACAGAGGCAGTAACGAAACTTCAATTTGAACCATCAGGAAACTGTGATCGCTGCTGCGTGGTTCTGAACTACTCACTTCAGGGTTGCCGCTTGCCCGCCTTGGACTTCGTCAGAGTGGCCACGTAGTGAGGACGAGATGGGCGTTGATTCTCACATGGTTTCACGTTGTGGCAGACTCCTGACCGCTAATGGCAGAGACACAGTGCCTGGATGAAGCTGTGATGAGGCTGCTGTGTGGTACGCTCTGCACGGCGTGAACCCGTGCCAAAAGGCATGGAAATGGCCACAGGGATGCACTGGGAGGGACAGATACCTGCTCGCAGTGTGGACAGTGCTGCAGGGGTTGCTTATCTACTGGCAAGAACCAAGGGAAAATACGTTGTTACTGCAGTAGACCTCCAATAAGTCAATCCATCAGCCTTAAGACCAGTGCCGGGAGATGTCTCTTGTGGAGTTTTGTCCCGCTACAGTGTGAGCCCTTCGGCTTGCTGGGCTCTAGGGAGGAATACCCCAACAAGTGTCCTTTCGTTTCTATGCCAGCATCTCTTATGTACCCCACTACGGGCATGTCGTCTTAAGAAAAAAAAAATCCTTTATATATATATAAAAAGTGTAGATACTTTTATATATTTTGTATGGTGTTGCTAAAGAAAAAGTTCCTTTGTATATTTTACATTTATACTGATCTTCTTAATTTGATAATAGGTAATCAACTAAAAGAGGTTTTGATATTTTTTATATGAACATTGCACAATTCTACTTGAATTTGGCATTTGATAAAGTAACTGAGGTTTGCATGGAAACCACCTTAAGATACAATGCAGTTTTCAAAGTTACACAGTAAGAGATTACATTGAAATCCATTACCATAATTTATAAGTTTTGTTGACAGATATTGGAACACTTTAAGGACACGGTATGGTTTTTTCCTAACCTAAATGTTTTGGTTTTTTGTTTCTTGGTGTTTTGACCTCTTCTCTCAAGTGCACTGAAATGTTCAGCAACTGAACTTCAGGACTGAAAATGTCATATCTTTGTCTAAGATTTCAATACAGTCTTGCCTGGAAGAAGTCAAATCAATATTTCCCTTACCAAGAACAAGAAAACAAGTGGTGTCATTGTATGGTAGGGTTTGACTTTTGTCTGTCTCTGCAACAGAGCTCTGCATATCCCAAGAAGAGGGTCCTCCTCCCATGGGGCAAGTTCTGCCTCAGGCTCAGAGTTTTATTTTACTGTTAATTTCTTTCCCACTGGAGTCAGCATGCTGCTAATGAAAGCAGAAGTGTGAGTTTTTAAGGATGACCAAGTTTTGCTGCTCAGCTCTTTGACAAAGCCCTGGCCTTTGTGGTGTTTCAAAAAGCACATGGAAGGCTTAAGGGTTCATGTTTCCCACAAAATATCCTGGTTTCTCAAGTAAAGGGAAGTTAAGCGTGGGCTGTCCGCTGTCTTCACCTTCTGCAGCGTTTACAAGAAAAGGAAAAATAAGATGTGAAAAGGTTGCATGCAGCAGCATGGGGCAGAGCTCTGCTGGTGGCTCCCTGTGGTGGGAATATGCAGCTCAAAGGGCAACAGTGGTGTGGCTGTGACCAAGGCTTTCAAGAGCTCCTTGCTCGCTGTAGCAGCCCTTCTGGGAAAATATTGGCTTTCATTTGTGTAAGCATGTGTGTGAAAGGGAAATAACAGAAAATCAGGCTAAATAAAATGCAGGGAATGAGGAAAAAATCAAATAATAAATACCATAATCTTGGTTTCATTATATGCCTATGCATTTTCAAATGTATTGAGGAGGCCTTTGGAAGTGAAGGGGAGGAAGAATGCTGTTCCTTGAAAAATTATGCAACATACTGTGTGAAACTTTCTGACTGAAAAAGTTTTGAATGTTTTAAGGGTCTGGCACTTGGCTGTGTGTTCAGGCATTGTGTATAACCCACACTAGTTGTTTTTACATCTGTGTATGTATATTTTGTCCCAGTGAGATGTAGGTAGTTCTTTATTTTGATCAGAATTGTTGCAGTAAATGAGGGTCAGTTGTATTAATTACAAAAAAATTAAAACCTATTTTTATGACTTTTTTAAAAACTTTATGGCAGATTAGACACTGGAGGTTGTTGTTTTTTTAACAAATGTATATTTATTAATGTGCAGAACACTGGAATTGCAGCACAGATGAAAGGAGAATTTGCAATAAATTAAGAATGGTTTTTTTGAACTTGTGTTCTTCCTCTGGTGGTTGATGTTAAGTGCAGTACAGATGCTGAGGGCCCAAAGGGCATTTCCTGGGGGTTAGAAGGTAGCAGGAGTTGGGACGTACGGGTACCTAGCACTCTCACCAAGGAAGGAGCCACCAGCACTGATCCCTGTGGGACAGTTCCAGCCCCGGGTGGCGTCTCCTGGGGGGTTTGCTCCAGGTGGACACACATGCACATGCACAACCCCCCCTCCAGCCCCGTGCCCTTTGCTGGCACAGCACACCACCGCACACATTGCATTTCGCTCCAGATCCATGGCATTCCTCACAGCTGGGAAACTGCTTGCAGAATAAAAACACCCTCGGGTCACCAGTAGCAAAGCTTACAGCCAGGAAAGCCCTGGCTTTGGAAAAGGAGGTTGGAGGGGAGCTAGAAGGGGTGAGGCAGCCTGCCCAGCCCATGAAGGCCTGCAGTGAGAAGGACCTTTTTGGACTTTCTTAGCTACATTCTTGGCTTTGTCAAGCCAACTGAGACCAAACCATGGTCTTGCACACTCTGCTTTTCAGGCTGTTGTGCAAGTCTTCATTCCCATGTCTCATGAGGCACTGCAGTGACCTGCAAGTGTCTGCCAGCTTTCTGGACATAAAAGTATTTCTCAGTATCATCTGACCAGCTTTTTCTGTAAATGATTCTAAACACCAGGCAATAAACTGTGAGAGTGTGAGGTCAGTGGGAGAAAGCTTGGTTACTGTCATTGTTACTTTGATTTAGGGGCAAAATCGAAGACAGAATCTTCAGTTTGCAAACAGCTCTGCCAAAACCTGCCATTTAACAAACCCAAGCATTAGCCCAAAGGAAAACTGTTCTAAATTTTATTGTGTGAGTTCAGTTTTTGGTGAAACACTAATACTTGAGTTTATTCTCAAGTATTAGTTCACTTTTTACCGTGGAAAAGCAGAAGTAAGCCTCAGGCTTTTCCATAAGCAGGGTAGTTACAGGACAGACCAGCCCAGCCCATGATCCTGTCTCCGGTAACAGCCAACAGCAGATGTTTAAGAAAAGAGGATTATCAGCCACCCGTTACACAGTGAGGTGGCCTCAGCAGGGTCCACAGGCCTCAGCAGGGTCCACAGCCCCCAGCAGCTCAGGGCTCCCCAATGGGAGGGGTTGTGCTTGCCTCCAGCAGCCCATTTTTTCCTACAGTAATGTCTCCTGTTGTGTTTTGGACCCATGTAAACTTCTGGTACACAGTGGGTTGCTTGATTTTATTGCTCAAGCAGCAATAAAGTATTCTTACTTGTCTTTAGCTTCATTCGTGTCCACTGCAATGGACACTTTTTCTGCCTGCACCATGAGAACAGTGAGCAATTGTTTCTCAGTCACCTCCTCCAGGTCAAAGAAGAAGACCCGCTTTGTCCTAGAGCATTTAAGGTGTCTCTTTCCACCTGAACAGCTCTGTAATTGTCCCTTGTGCAGAAACGCTGCTATATCTTTTAGCCTTCCTTCTTGCCCTTCTTCGACCTCTTACCAGGTCTAATGTAGACTTTCTGGAGACAGCAGAGAGAAGAGACCAGAGCAGCCCACAAAATGCAAATGGTAAGCCTACCAATAGCCAAAAAAAAAAAAAAAAGTAAAAAAGAAAATCTTCCTGTCCTAATCTTTACAACAGCTTTTGGCCTAAGCAAATAACTATGAGAAAAAAGACTCCAGAAAGGATGGGGCAGTGGCAGCATCATGGCACAAGAAGGCTGTAGTAACCTGAGCGATCACATAGCCCAGCCCCTCCAACCCTCCAAAAACCCAGGATCAGATACACTTGGGGATTTGTCTAACACGGTCTTAAAAATCCCCAGTGACAATTCCAGCATGTCCACCAACAGCCTGTCATAGCCGTTCTGAGCACGATGAGTTAGTTTGTCCGTATCCTTATGTCATGCTTAGATGTGCAGCTTGCTCAGCTGCAGCGGGTGGTCCTGACAAAGTCTTGCGGGGGGGATGCAGAAAGAAGATTGTCAGCAGTCCTGGTGAGATGTTCTCATCATCCCCACTGTCACCTGCAGCACCAGGGCTGGTCTGGGATGCATTTAGAATCAGATGGGCCCCATATGATATCACAGCATTTGGGCCCCACTGTGTCTTCTGCAGAGCTTCTGCCTTGCCTCTGTGCTCCCAGTTGCACATAGCAGCTCACTTTTCCTCCCTGTAAGTAGCAATTTGCACTGGACTCATTTTCCATTTTAGTCCCTTGATTTTTTTTTTTTTTGATCCATTCTCCAATTTCCCATACTCATTTTGGATTTAGACTTGTCCGTGTGGATGCCTGAGGTCCTTTGGCAGCATCTGCAGTCTTTACAAGCTATCTTTTATTTCATCATTCAAACTATGAATGAAAATACCAAGTGAAGCTGAGCCCAAGAGGGCTCTTGCAAAACTTCCCTTCTTGCCAAGCAAGTCTTGCACCTCCCTCGTATTGATTAATGCCAGACTGCACAGGCTGGGTTTTCTGTGTGAGAACACAGCCTGCAACAGTATCAAAAGCTTTGCTGAAGACCTGTCCCATCTGCTGCTGCTCCTTTATCCATGGTGCCAGTTGCTGTATTAAAGAAGAAAATTAGATTAGTCTGATGCGTGTGTGTTGCAGGGAGACCGTGTTAACTCATTCCTGTGTTCTCAATACTTACAAGTGTCTGGGCGTGCCTTAGCTGAAACCAGGGCCCCCCCAGCCCAGCATGGCCTGANCCCAGGCCTCTCGGGGCTCTGTACAGGGCTGGTGTCACCACAGGCTGTCCCCTTCTCTTGGCTGGCCACCTGCTGCTGCCGTCCCTCCGCTCCAAGACCACTGTGGACAGGGTGTCTGCTCCTTCAGCCCCAGAGTCCCGTACACCAAGCATTTTGCCTTTGTTTGAAGCCGCGGGGGCAGGGTCGATGTCTCTCTGAACTGGTGTTTTGTGCAGGCAGCCGAGGCTGCTGCGGGACCCCTCCTCTGCCAGGGCCAGGACACACCACAGAGGTGCAGAGGAGCCGAGCCGCCCCATGCCCAGAGGACTGTGATAAGGTGAGAGGTGCCCTCTCTCTCTGACAGCTACTGCATGTGTGTCCCAGGGACATCCTTGGCTGAAATGAGGGACCCCCCCAGCCCAGCATGGCCTGAGGTGGGACCCACCCTGACTTCTGCAAAGCCATCATTTTACAGCAGAGCCACTTCTGAAACAGAAATGAACGCAAAGCTTGAGCTTTCCAGGTGCTGCTGCTCTCTTTCATTCCAATAGCTGCTGTGCATCCAGTTGGGTGGCTTCCAGTATTAGTTTCCTACAGGTTGGGGTTTCCCCCCCTGCAAATACAATAGCTTGTATAAACACCAACCCTTTAGGCTGACATGTAGGAAAATATCTTGCTTTTGGTCACTTGACAGCAGCTCTTTGGAAGTCCACCTTGAATGATCTTGTTCAGATGTCAAGCCTGTGTCACACTTTCCAAGTGAAGAACGTAGAGCTGGCTCTGTGTTTGTGTTAGATACTCATATGCTGGAGGAAACGGTGAGCATTTGAAGCCCTGTGTGTGTATAAACAAGGCAGGGTCCCTGTGCATGATGTTCCTAAATGCAGGGAAAGTATTTATAAATCTGAGTGACTCCAGCACCAGCTCTGCTGGGTGAGAAGCAGAGAAAGAAACAGGTCTCCCTCCAAACCCCCCAAGCAGGTGCATCTCAGCTGCTGTTCCCTCTGCATGGGCAAGTGATGGACATAGCTGGTGGGGCAAGGGAAGAACTTGGAAAAGCATCAGCTGGGAGAGCCCGTACTGGCATTCACCCTGGCAGCCATGTGGTCCCTCCAGACCCGGATGGCGCTGCACAGTTCTGGCAGGAGTCAAAGGGAAAGAAAAATGGAGTGGTGAGAAAAGCTCCACGTGCAACATAGCAGAGCATACTCGGCTAGGCTGAGCCTCCGTGAGAGGAGGCAGGTCCCTGCCAGGCTCCCATGGGGATGGCAATCCCCAGGAGCAATCCCTGCACCCAGCTGCTGGGCACCTGCGAGCACTCACCAAAGCCGAGTGGAGGGTTTGCAGCAGACAGGCAAACAGGCAGGTTCTGCGATGGCAGGATTACTGAGAAGGAAAGAAAACAACAAACCTGTTCATGGCACATGGCAAGCCCATAATAAAATAGCTGTTCTGGAGTGAGCACCCTGAAGGTACAAAGAGGCAGGGACCGAGCTGCCGTGCCACCACAGCACACCTGACACGCGGCTCTTCTCCACCAGGCTATCCAAGGAAAAACATTTTCGTGGCTGATCTCATCTAGGTTGTGCCAAGCACAAACGAAAAGGAGTTTGGATATTTTCTTTCTTGCTCACTGGAGTGACCTGACAGCTTCCCAGGCAGCCCTCTGCCCCACGTGTGGCTTCCCTACGGACAGCACCCTGCGGCACAGCCGGTGCCACCCCAACTGAGGGGACCCTGAGGAGGTTTCTGTCGACGCTGGTTCCCCTTGCCAGAGCAGACCGGCAGCAGAGCACTCCCTTTTCTCTCAATATTTAGCTCATCTCTGCGGGCATTGCATATACACACATATACAGCAAATCCCTCGAGATTTGCTGTAACCTCCCTCCGTGTTAAACCTGCCTCTCGCTGCTCAGGAGCCTTGCCTCCGCTGGGCTGGCTTCTCATGGCAGGTGCTCAGTACAGCAGCACTAGGTACTGGGATGAGTTACAGCTGATGCCTGTTGCAATTAAGGGATTAGATAGTTGTGGCAGGCAGCAACACACAAGCATGAGTTGCCTGCTCTGATTCCCAGAATCAAACTTTTGTTTCTCCTGATGCGTCAGGAGGATGCTCAGCCTCTGGATTCAGAAAGGAGGTAACTTGCAGGGAGCCACCTTAAAAGTCTTCAGTCTCAAATCCTCTCCGCTCAGTAGTGAATTCTCCTGCTTTCTCTGCACTTCAAGTACTGCTGTTCTATGGCAGTGCAGAGGAGACGTACCAGGTGAGGACAGTCTCTACTCAGTGAAATAACTGGGGGGCTTAAATAAGGTTCATCATCTGGCTACTAATCAGTTCACAGAGATTTTTCTTGTGCTATCTCCTTTACACCTTAAAAGCTAGGTGTAAAACTAGCTCAGTGTAAAGATCTTATAGGATAAAACACCCTCTTTAATATTCAAAGCCAGTGTAGGCTAGTCTGATTCATTTCTATAGTTATTAAAATAGCAATAAGTACTAATAATGAGTAAAATGATCTTCAATGTCTGAAACCTTTCAAACTTGTAATAAATTAATCACACAGTTTTACTACACATGGCAAATTTGCTAACAGAGCTCCTCTGCCATGGAGCTAGTTGTGTGGCACAACCTGCAGAGTCTATCACATACTCCCAGCGAGGAGCAATAGATGAACATGTGTGAACAGTAGAAAAACCCACCTTAAGTGACTAGATTAAAATAAAAACTACATTTAATCCAGCATTGATCTTAAATCCACCAGATGCCTCATATCTAGTTATCTCATTTTTGTATACCAGTCCTTTTTATGTTTATAATCCACCCTTCTTTGATGTTTATAATTTTATACAAAGCCTCATCCAGCAGAGCGAAGCCATACCGGCCTGGCTGAGTTTGCTTTGCCATCAGACAGGAGCTGCAGCTGGGCTGGGGACACAGCCTTTGAGCTGCACAGGTTGGCAAAGAGATCTGTGCTACCGCTCATCCTCTTTATAGAGGCAAATTTCGCTGAGGTCCTTCAAATAAGAGAAGAAATGTTAAATTGCTGGTTCTAACTCCTCAGTTTCTCCTCCTGCATTGCCGTGAGCAACGAGCACAGCTCAGGATTTTCCTGCTGTGCTGGTGTCCATCAGCCCTGGGAGACAGTGAGAGGGAATCTCTACAGCACCCACCCCAGGGGAGAGGAGCACATGGGGCATCTTCCCTGCTCCAGAGAACATGGGTGAGCCTCTCGTCTCTGTTCTGACCAAATTTCATTAAAATCAGAAGAGAACTGGACGCAGAGGAATGAAGCAGCTGGCTCCCATCAAGTCGATGTTCCATACCTCTGAGTCACCTCTTTCCTACCTAGGGGCTTTCTCAGAGCAAAAGAAGAAAAAGAAGAATTTGCCATTTGTCCAAGAGTCCAACTTGAAGTTTGGCAGGACAACCCAGATGGCCCAGCCACCAGCCAGAACTTCCAGGTAAGCACTACCAGCACCACTGCTGGCAGAGCACAGCCAGGTCACTGCAGCCCCAGAGGTACAAACCCAGGAGCCCTGCAGGAACACAAAGCACCAGAGGAACTTCCATCATGAGGCTCCACAGCACCCCTGGAGAAATCCAGGACAGAGCAGCTGGGTCACTTTTCTCTTGATTAAACTTCTTGCTGAAAGTAAGTCTCACAGAATCACACAGAATCACAGAATGTTAGGGATTGGAAGGGACCTTGAAAGATCATCTAGTCCAATCCCCCTGCCGGAGCAGGAACACCTAAATCAGATCGCACAGGAACGCATCCAGGCGGGTTTTGAATGTCTCCAGAGAAGGAGACTCCACAACCTCTCTGGGCAGCCTGTTCCAGTGCTCTGTCACCCTC